>JBBMOL010000500.1:11006-222947 GCA_037954665.1 Laguncularia racemosa | reverse complement strand
CCCTTAGCACCACACAATAGCAACTACAAGAAAGAAAACAAACAAACCCACTTAACTTCACAAGTATGTTATTACAACTCATGTGTAGTACTCTTCTCCACAACACGTTAATACAACACGGTGCAACAAATTTTTAATTTCCATAAGTCACTCCTTCACAAGCAACTCCCACGACAACAATACAAATACTACACTCCACTTCCACGACAATAATAAGAAATGGAAACAACAACAAATATACTTCCACTCCCACGGCAACAATAATAAATGACTAAAACAACAAGTATACTTCCACTTCCACCGTAAGGATATGAACACTACTAATATACTTCCACTTTCTACGACAAGGACGACAACAAAAAAAATATGCCACTTTCCACAAATGTAATCCGAAAATCCACAATAGGCAGCAACTCCAATTTGAATTTCAAACCACTTCACTAATTGCAAGCCTTCCTCAATTGGTAAGTAATGAACTTCAAATTCAAGTAGCACTCATTAACTCCCACAACTTAATGGAATGTGTTTGAATTCAAATAGATTCCTTACTACTCAACTCAATGCAAATCTATAAATGCACTTCTCCAATTCAGAATTACATAATGGAATCACAACAACAAACTTTACAACCTCCCTCCCGCCACAACTAGTCACGGCAAGAACAAGGTAATTTTTTCAAGTTCACAAAATTATTGAATTAACAACACTTCTATTCTTCGTTCCTTCCACGAAAATAATTAATCACAAGATGATACAACAACCTTCCCAATCCAACTCCAACAAACAGCAAATTAAAATTCCAACCAAGGTAATTTTCACAAACTCAAAGCCACACAACAACACAAATTGCTGTTCAAATTGAATACCCTAATTGAAGATGATAATTCACGAAATCAAACAACAATCAATCCCTTCTCTCAACTTGTGTTCCGATACCAAAAGATGATGTGCTCAAAACCAAGTTCAAGCACAATCAAATGACTCAAGAAAACAAGTCACAATTAAATCACAAACCGGTTCACTTAGATGAACAATTCACGTAAACACCCTTTGAAGTTTGATGGAAAAATGTAGATCAAATGATGTAATTGCAATCCCTACTTGTAATCTTCACCAAATAACAATAAAAAGAATTGAAATCCACATGAAATCAGAACTAAATTGAAGCACACCAAAACCGTGAATTCCACTTCCCCTTCAATTCCAATGCACGCCAACACCTAATATATATATAATTCAAGTACTAAAAGAACAATCAATCTTACAAGATGATTATCCACGAATTACAGTCACCAATAAGTCCAAGAAAGATTCAAATCTACCCTAGATATGACTCACTAGAGAAGAAATGAACATACAACAAAGATGGAATCGATATGACTCACAATTCCCCTTCATCGCACTCGCCACAATTCCAATTCTTGGGTTGAAATTGATAAGAGGTTTGAACTAAGGATGAACCCTAATTCCACACGTGAAAGTGTATGATTCTAATCTGCAAAATGGCCTCCTCAAACCCTCTCTTAAGCAAGTATTTATACTTGTACTCCTAGGGTTAGAAAGTGGTCAAAATTACAAGTTTGCCACTTTTAAGGTGGCTAGTCCTAAATGTAAATTACAAGGAAATAAAAGTGTCCCAAAACCAAATACAACCAAAAATAGTTCATAAAACAATTACAAAGTACAAAATATCATAAGTCTTCATGAACCAATGCCTCGGAATGGAAAACAATCGCAGCGGGTCTTTGATTGTCACCCTGAAAATGTTCTGGTCCGTCAACTGTTATAGGACATATATTGACATCCCATGTGATGTGCTCAAAACCAAGTTAAAGCACAATCAAATGACTCAAGAAAACAAGTCACAATTAAATCACAAAACCGGTCCACTTAGGTGAACAATTCACGTGAACACCCTTTGAAGTTTAATGGAAAAATGAAGATCAAATGATGTATTTGCAATCCCAATTTGTAATATTCACCAAATGACAACAAAAAGAATTGAATTCCACGTGAAATCAGAACAAAATGTGTGGCATCAAAACCGTGATATATCCTCGTCCAACAATTCCAATTCACGCCAATCACTAAAATGGTATTGAATTCAATAACTAAAAGAACAATCAATCTTAACAAGACAATTGTTCATGAATTACACTCACAATAGTTCCAAGAAAGATTCAAATCCACCCTAGATATGACTCACTAGAGAAGAAATGAAAAACAACAAAAGATGAAATCGATATGACTCACAATTCCCCTTTGTCACACTCGCCACAATTCCAATTCTTGGGTTGAAATTGATAAGAGGTTTTGAACTAAGGATGAACCCTAATTCCACACGTGAATGTGCTATGTTTAATCTGCAAAATATGGCCTCCTCAAACCCTCTTCTAAGCAAGTATTTATACTTGCTACTCCTAGGGTTAGAAAATGGTCAAAATTACAAGTTTGCCACTTTTAAGGTGGCTAGTCCTAAATGAAAATTACAAGGAAATAAAAGTGTTCCAAAATGATTACAACATAAATAGTCCATGCAAATGGAAAATATATAAAAGAAATTTGTCTTCAAGATGTCGGTCTTCTATAGGATTCATCAGCCCAGCTCATCGCCAGTTCAGGTCGGTCCATGGATAACCCACAAGCTAAGTCTGAGGGAGTTTGTCCATTGGCCTTCAAAATATGATAAGTGTACCTGTTGGAAAAAACAATACAAGAATAATAGAAAAGAGGTTAATTTATAAATAATTCCAGGGTCGATCTACTCAAAATGGGCCCTCATCGCCAAAATTCGAATTCCTTTAGTTCTTGCCTTATTGATATGTCTTGTCGGGTTTTGATTCCTATCATCTCCTCGAGCCTAAAAAAGATTTGTCCTCAAATCTGGTAGATCAAATGTAGTAGAGACTTTGTTTCCTCCTAGCAAGCCACCTGAAGAAATATCACTACAGAATCCCAAAATCTGAAATACCACGGGCGGTGATTGTTTTCTCTCCTCCATTTCGAGGATGTATCTCATCTACAACACAAATAATGCTCCACTATCCAATAAAGTCACCCCTGTATCAACCTGTTCCATTGAAACTGTTTCCTCCTTTTCTAACTCATCTGTATGTTGCTGATCCTCATGGTCTTCTAATGGTTGGCCCAACTGCTCATTACCCTCTAAAACCTCTGAAGGTAAACATAACTGTCTCTGAACAGTCTGACTCTCTGGTGGTCTGCTCGCCTGACTATGATCATCAAGATCCTTTGAAGGTTGGCACATTGGTGTCTGACAAATTTTATGCTCTAAGGGTTGCCTCATGTCACTAGAGCCCTCAAGAACCTTTGAAGGTTGGCATACCTGCGTCTACACAGTTTGGTCCTCTAAAGGTTTGATCATGTGGCTATGATCCTCAAGATTCTGTGATGGTTATTTTATCTGTCTTTGCATCTCCTGGACCTTTGATGGCGACATAGGGTTCAATACTATACATTTACCATCTTTTTTGAACATATAAGTATTTCTATACCCATCATGTAATACCATCCTGTCATACAACCATGGTTTACCAAGTAATATATGGGATGTACAAATAGGAAAAATATCACATTCAAGTTCATCATAGTGCTTATCACCTATACTGAAGGGTACCCTAGCCCTTTGGGTCACACAAAAACCATCTTGATCATTCTACCAATGTAATGTATAGGGTTTGGGATGTGGGATAGTTTCAAGTTTCAACTTCGGTACTAATGATGCAGCTACAACACTAGTACAACTACCACCATCAATAATAATTATGTACAAGTTTCCTTGTACCCTACAAGAAGTATGGAACATGTTTTCTCTTTGTCCCTCATCAATGGTTTAAAGGAAGTCAAGTCCCGATGAAATATGTTAGTAGACAAATACAACTCACTTGACATTTTTTTCTTACTAACTTCAACAACCACAATACACTTCACCACACCACGGCAACACACCCACGATGCTCCCACTCAACTAATACAGGAAATGTTTATTGGTACTTCAAGTAAAGTTAAATAAATGAAGTGCACACAATTATTTCTAAGTAGTTAAGAATTAAATTCAACCACATGTGTTAAGTAATGAGTTTAATTACTTTCACACTTTAATTGTTTTGTTTGAATTCAAATTCCATTACTCAACTTTCCTTTTCTTGCTTTGGTTTCACACTAATTAACTTCACAATAGGCAGCACTTAAACACAACTCACCGCCACACAACTCCCTTTTTAGCTCACGGTTCAACAATGTTCACACCACCAACAACAAGTAGCTTGACAACACATACAACAACCAACACCAAATGTTAACACCCTTTACTAAATTTACAAAAAAAATACAATACTACATACAATCCTCCTCAAGCTATGGTACACTTTCCCCACTTCCACACAAATATCAAACCACAACTCCAACACAAAAAAAGGCAGCTCAACTTTTAAATTCAAAATGAGCTCAATAAGTGCAAGATTCCACAAATGGTAAGAAGTTATTTCAAATTCAAATGACACACAATTAAACTATGACTTAATGTGTGTTTTGAAATTTCAAATTGACTTCTTAATTCACACTTCAATTTTGAATTCAAATCTGAAAATTACAATTGTGATTTCTCCAATTTCTAGAAATGCGTACACTACACAATCCCACTTCACAATCGAAACACCACTCATCCCTTTTACGGTTTTCTATTCATGCACTATACTCTCGCACTTTAATCTTAATGTGTAGCACCTTACTCCACACAACTTCCAAAAATTCACACCACTTTATAACACCTCAAGTGCAACACACTCACACCGCCACTTACAAAATACACACACAATGCACTTAATTCAAACAACAACAACAACACTTACGGTACAACACCTTCTTCTCAATATACACAACACAATACTTCATGGTGTACATGTCCTTGCCACTACACAACTCCCATTCACACCATAAACCACAAGCAATGGCAGCAACAAAATTCAAATTTGAAATCACTCCACTAAATGCAACCTTCTCCACAAATGGAAAAAAACAATTCAAATTCAAATAACACTTATTCAATGCTACTCAATGAATTGCTTTCAAACTTAAAGAAGGTATTTGAATTTCAAATGGATGCTTATCCTTCCACACACATCAAATCTGGAAATTGCAAATGCTCCAATTCTGAATTGCACAAGGATTCACATAACACACTCCACAAGCTTCTTCAAACAACATATCAATCATGGTATGGATGGGGTAAATTTCAAATTCAGAAATTTGAATGAATTACACACTTCTACTCCTTCCCTTCCATGAAATTGATCAACCACAAGAAGCTACAACAAACCCTTCAATTCGACTTCAACAAGCAGCAAATTCAATTCTCAATAAAGACAATTTCACAACTCAATTCACAATACAATTTTAGTTCACAATTGAAGAACCCTAATTGAAGATGATAATCAAGAAATTAACCAACACTTAATCCCTTCTCTCAACTTGTACTCTGATACCAAAAAGATGATGTGCTCAAAACCAAGTTAAAGTACAATCAAATGACTCAAGAAAATAAGTCACAATTAAATCACAAAACCGGTCCACTTAGGTGAACAATTCACATGAACACCCTTTGAAGTTTGATGGAAAAATGAAGATCAAATGATGTATTTGCAATCCCAAATTGTAATATTCACCAAATGACAGCAAAAAGAATTGAATTCCACGTGAAATTAGAACAAAATGGGTGGCATCAAAACCGTGATATGTCCTCTTTCAACAATTCCAATCACGCCAATTACTAAAATGATATTGAATTCAATAACTAAAAGAACAGTCAATCTTAACAAGACAATTTTCATGAATTACACTCACAATAGTTCCAAGAAAGATTCAAATCTACCCTAGATATGACTCACTAGAGAAGAAATGAAAAAAAACAAAGATGAAATCGATATGACTCACAATTCCCCTTTGTCGCACTCGCCACAATTCCAATTCTTGGGTTGAAATTGATAAGAGGTTTTGAACTACTGATGAACCCTAATTCCATACGTGAATGTGCTATGTTTGATCTGTAAAATATGGCCTCCTCAAACCCTCTTCTAAGAAAGTATTTATACTTACTACTCCTAGGGTTAGAAAATGGTCAAAATTACAAGTTTGCCAGTTTTAAGGTGGCTAGTCCTAAATGAAAATTACAAGGAAATAAAAATGTTCCAAAATGATTACAACATAAATAGTCCATGCAAATGAAAAATATATAAAAGAACTTTGTCTTCAAGATGCCGGTCTTCTATAGGATTCATCGGCCCAGCTCATCGCTGGTTCAGGTCGGTCCATAAATAACCCACAAGCTGAGTCTGAGGGAGTTTATCCATTGGCCTATAAAATGTGATAAGTGTACCTGTTGGAAAAAACAATACAAGAATAATAGAAAAGAGGTTAATTTATAAATAATTCCGGGGTCGATCTGCTCAAAATGGGCCCTCATCACCAAAATTTGAATTCCTTTAGTTTTTGCCCTAATGATATATCTTGTCGGATTTTGATTCCTATCACGATGGAGAATTATCATTGTACCTCTAAGATTATTGATGGGTGTCGAATCCAACAAAAATAAAACCTACTCTTAGACAATTATATGATTTGCATATAGTGGTGAGTAGGATCGAATCCACAGGGATTGGTTAAAGTATTTCTATTCAAATGGCATAAAGAGGAAGAGAAAACGAGGGGGGTTTTGTTTATGAATCAAATAAAGTCGAAACAAGATAATAAATTGTATATTGATAAAAGCCTAGCCAAAGGAATCAAGATAGTTTAATTCAAGGAATTGATCATCGATGCAAATGTTTTCTATTCTTATTTCTAGATAAACTGGTTATGGTTATTAATAAGCTCTAACAACCTATCTCTCCGTTACTTCCTCGATAACTCAAGAGAAGCTCTTTGATTATTTCTCTTATCGATTAGACAACCTCAGACAAGCGCTTAAGATTTAATCTATCAATAGCATTAAAATCTAGAGAGACCACCAATTCATGCCAGTAGATTATAAGATAACCTATTTAAACATGATCATACACCTCCATAACATGAATTCGATCATCTCTTTTATAACCAAACATGTTATTACGTCACTAAGACTAGAACAATCAAACAATTACAGATTTGACGTGCTAGTTGACAGTATATTAACTTGCTAATTGAGTAGAAGAGCTCTATTCATACCAATCAACAAAGATAATAATGACAAAATGATCAGAAGATATATGAATACCCGAAAGCAAAGAATAGAATAAATACAAGTCAATTAGACCTCACAATTCGTGGAGAATTAAACATCTATGACCCTTTGGCTAGAAAAGTAGCTTAGCTACTCATGCTCATCAATAAAACGAAAATAAAAAGTAAAGACATGATGAACCCGGTTGCCTGCTCTGCCTCCAAGATGATCCAAGGTTCTTCAAGATCCAAAGATTCAAAAGTTGTCCTAACCCTCTAGGGTTGGTTCTATTTATATTGTTAGGGAGATGGCATGTGATCTTTTGCTAGCAAGATACGAAAATATCTTTCCTTTTCCAAGTAGATTTCGAGAAGTAAATGTTCGTCCGCCTGGCACGCCCTAACACACGGCCGTGGGTTAAGACGTGCCATCCTCTGCGCATATTTCATGTATCATCTTCCGTGTCCAGTGTGTACCACGGCTTCACCCACGGCTAGATTTCCCACCGTGCCTTATTCTGTGCATAATCAACAAGTCTTCATCGTGCCCTGTGTGTACCACGGTTACACCCACGGCCAGATTTCAAGCCGTGCCATCCTCTGGTTGATGTTCCACAATTTCTTCTCCTTGGCACGTCTAGCTTCCACCACGGCTCCAAGCACGGTTTCTCCCACGGCTGCCACCACGGCCGTGCCCTAAGCCGTGTCTCTCTCTGTTCAAAGTCCACATTTCCGTCTTCTTTTCCAGTGTGTAACACGGTTTGAACCTTGGCTGTGCCTCAAACCGTACTTCCTCCGGTGGTGTAATTCCTTGTCTTGATCCAAGTTGTAAATGACTTCTCTAAAATACTTGAATTAGGATCCTTGACTCCATTTAACCTGATTTATCACGATGATAGAATTAAAGTACCATTTCCTTATGATTTCTATAAAATCAATAATAATTTAACACAATTTAAATATAAAAAATGAGTATAAAATGGCTCTATCAATTATTCTCAAATATTTATTAGAAATAAAGACATTAAGTAAAATATGATCGATTTGGATTATCATCCAAATCGAGTTCTGAAAGTGTCAAAGGTGCCGAAAATTTTCCCATCATCTCCTCGGGCTTCTGAAAGATTTGCCCTTAAATCTAGAGGATCAGTTGTGGAACTGAACCCTAATATCTATGTTGTCCTGCTCTTCCGGCTATCAATGGTAGTGGATGGATTTCTGACCTGTTCCTGAAACCCATGGACCTCATGTGGAGTCATCAGCAATAAAACTATGCGTGACACGCCCATGCTGAACATGTAGGTATTTTCAAACCCATCATGTAACACCCGTCAATCATACAACCAAGGCCGACCCAATAGTAAATGGAATGCATGCATAGGGACTACATCACACAGGATCTCATCATGATAATTCTGCCCAACATTCACAGGAACCTTTGCCCTAAAAGTAACATGCATACTACCTCTATTATCCAGCCAATGCAAGTGATAAGGGCTAGGATGTGGGATAGTAGACAGTTGTAATTTGTCTACCAGCGCAGCAGATATAACATTCGTGCAATTACCATTATCAATGATGAGTAAACAAAGGTTACCTCTGATTCTGCAAGAGGTGTGAAATATGTTCTCCTTCTGAATATCACTAGTATCAGGAGATATAGATAAAGCCCTGGGTAACATAGTAAGGGATAGATATTTTCCTCCTGTATACGATGATCTGTGTATACGATGAGCTTAGATAAGATGAGATACGGTCTGAACTTGTCTAAGGCAAAGACAACTACCAGGAACTCCTTCTCAATGGTTGTATAGTTTTCTTGTGCAGGAGTGAGTGTTTTGCTAGCATAATGAATGGGTTGAAAGTATTTGTCTTTTCGCTGACCCAGAACAACTCCCACAGTCGAGTCACTAGCATCACACATAATCTCAAAGGGAATGTCTTATGTTGATGTGGCCATGATAGGTGTAGTGATGAGTTTTTGCTTGAGGAGTTCAAATGCATCAATGCATTCTTGGTTGAAGTCAAAGGAGGTATCCTCCTCCAAGAGTTTTGTCATCGGCCTAGCAATTTTCAAAAAATCTTTAATGAATCGTCGATAGAACCCTGCATGGCCAAGAAAACTTCATATTGCCTTAACCGAAGATGGTGGGGGCAATTTAGAAATTGCTTCGATCTTTGCTTCGTCCACTTCTATGCCTTTCTTGGAGATTTTATGACCCAAAACAATACCTTCTTTTTCCATAAAATGACACTTCTCCCAATTTAGGACCAGGTTAGTATCTTTACAACGTTATAACACTAACTCAAGATGGTGTAGACACTCATCAAAAGAATTCCCAAAAATAGAAAAATCATCCATCTATACCTCCATCTTGTCTCCTACCATATCCTCAAAAATAGCCATCATGCATCGCTAAAAGTTGGCTGGAGCGTTGCATAATCCGAAAGGCATACGTCGATAAGCGAAGGTGATGGACGATCTGATTGTTCTAACAAGTTAAATCCTATACTCAATCCTAGCTTACGATCAGTTCTCAGGCAAGTATACCTATCAATTAGCAGTATAGCATTGGAGTACAGGTATCGATCCCACGAAGACTTATAAGTACTAGTACTAACGATTATCCTACTATTTAACTTCTCACTATTGATGATCTCAACTATCCTAATTACTGATTAAATCTGAAAGGAACGAATAAAATGATCAAAGTAAAGTTATTCAAATACTCCTTTAGTTAATTCAATTATCTAAACATACCCTAACCAAGATCCACCCCTAATTCTCATGCAACTTTTATTCAATTACAAACTTTCCAATGATTAATACACAACATCTCTGATCTGCGGAGTTTCTTACACTAGATTAAGGTCTTTCTCAAGATCAATAATCCCTAATCCTAATTAAGTCAATTAAGATCTCCCTTTAATTAACATAATTAAGATTGCAATAAAATCCTAAGACTCTCAATTGAACTAGACCACCATGACCTCATTCAATACAGAAAACCTCCTATAACCTATTTCTAGGATTACAAGTGGTCTTTTTATTCATGCCAGATCTACTCTATTAAACGATTTCTCAATCTTAATAACAGAGATCTAATTCGATCCTAATACTGCGCACATATCAAGATGAACAAACCATGATTGCAACATGAATAAACTCAAAGATCAAGGATTAATTATTAAAACATCAACAAATCCATTACATGACAATTAGGGGTTTCTCAAGGGATCAGGTATAAAACAATTAGCTACTCATAAATCTAATAAAAAGAACAAAGGAGAAAATAATTGAATCCATAAATAAATCCAAACACCAAGATCTTGCCTTTAATTCCGAAAACTCGTCTAACTTCTCGTCTCTAGGGTTTCTCTTGTGCCGCCTCCCTCTCCTTCCTCTAGGGTTGTTCTATTTATACTTTTAAGGAAAAGGCAAAGGATCTTCAGCTGGAAAGATACGAATGTATCTTTCCTTTTCCAAGTGAATCTCGAAAAGTGAATAACATACGCTTGACACGCCCACCAAAATGACTAGATTACAAACTGTGTCTCCCTTTGGTCGATAATCCGCAATTCCTCATCCTTGTTCAGTGTGTGGCACGGCTAGAAACACGGCTAGATTACAAACCGTGCCAAGTTCTGGACTTTTGCACTTCTCCGCAGCGTCTGCCACGGCTTCAAGCACACCTATATCACAAGCCATGCTTCCTTTCTAAGTGACAACTTTCATCCTCAGGTGTGCACACGGTTCATAACACGGGCGTGGCTTTCCCTATGTTGTCCATAAATAGCTTTAACTTGATCTTTTAAGCTTTAATCATGCTCCTTTTGTTATCTTTCCACTTCTCTTTGGTATTATACCCTAAAACTGATATATTTATCTGTTAAATATCAAATCCGCATTGATTTTATTCAAAAGACTACACAAATTCATCATTAACACCCATGATTTATAAGGATTAATTTACTCTTATCAGAAGGTCCCAAAAGGGCATGTGAATGTCGTCTTTTCCTGGTCTTCGAGTGCGATAGGAATCTGAAAATATCCAGACATCCCATCGAGGAAACAGTAATATGCATGACCAGCTAACCTTTCAAGCATTTGGTCCACAAATGGAAGAGGAAAATGATCCTTTCGAGTTGCATTATTTAGCTTGCGGTAATCTATACAAACTCTCCATCCAGTGACAGTTCTCATCAGGATGAGTTCATTTTTTTCATTCGGTACCACTATCATACTGCCTTTCTTCGAGACTACTTGAATGGGGCTCACCCATGAGCTATCAGAAATCGGGTAGATCATTCCTGCATCAAGCAATTTGATGACTTCCTTTTTTACAACATCTCTCATATTTGGATTAAGTCGGCTCTAACGGTTGTACCACTGGCTTGACACAATCTTCCATCAGAATTTTGTGTGTACAAAACGATGGGCTAATCCCCTTTATATCTACAATTTTCCATGCAATTGCTTTCTTGTGTTGCCTCAGGACATGCAATAACCTTTCCTGCTAATCTCGATCCAGATTTGATGCAATTATGACTGGAAGTTTAGAATCTTCTTCCAAAAATGCATATTGAAGGTAGTCTAGCAATTGTTTTAATTCTAACTCAAGTGGTTCCTCAATTGAAGGTTTCGATCTCTAAATGGTGGATCTATTCATATCTTCAAAGCTTCTTTCTTCTCTCAACTCAGGATTATTATTAAGTTGATTGACAATTGCTCTAATCGCCATATTTTCAGTTTGTTCTTTCTCCCCATTCATCAAACACAATTCCAATGCATCACCAATCAATAGGTCTTATAATGAATCCAAAACTGCGAAGTCAAGGTAGTCGATTGCATAGCATGTATCATCATGGTGCAGGCTTTGTTTAAGGACGTCAGGCATTTTCACTATGACCTCTTCATTTCCCACTCTCAACATTAACTTCCCATCCCCAACATCAATTATGGCTCTAGCAGTAGCCAAAAATGGCCTCCCCAATATAAGAGGGACCTCCACATCTGCTTCCATGTCAAGGATGACAAAATCCGCCGGGAAGATGAAGTCCTGCACCTTCACTAATACATCTTCAACTACTCCTCTCGGGAATTTGACTGATCGATCGGCTAACTGAAGACTCATTCTAGTCGTTTCGGCTCTCCAATACCCAATTTTTGGAACATCTTGTATGGCATCAAATTAATGCTGGCTCCTAAATCAGCCAATGCCCGTTCTTCAGATAAATTCCCTATCAGGCAAGGGATGGTAAAGCTCCTAGGATCTTTTAACTTCTTTAGGAGTTTGTTCTGAATTACTGCAGAGCATTCTCTCCTAAAGTTACAGTGGAGAACTCTTCAAGCTTCCTTTTGTTTGATAGCAACTCTTTCAAAAATTTTGCATATCGCGGCATTTGTGATAATGCCTCAACCAGTGGAAGGTTGATATGCAATTGCTTGAATATCTCTAAAAATCTGCCATAGTGCTCATCTATTCTGTCCTTCTTGAGTCGTGCTGGATAAGGAACATTGGGCTTATATTTTGGGATTAATTGAGGTGATGATTTCTCTCTAGGTGATTTTTCTGAATGCTTTCCACCTTCTTTGAGAATTTCTTGTTCTTTTGCTGGTTTAGTCACCCGACTCTCTTCCTCTTGAACCTTTGGTTGTAGTTCCTTACCACTTCGTAATGTGACAGCCTTAACATGTTCTCTAGGGTTGGTTTCCGTGTTTCTCGGTAGTGAACCTTGAGATCTCTTTGACAAAAGCTTAGCTATCTGGCCGACCTGTTTTTCAAGATTGTGTATTAATGCCTCATGATTCCTAAGAGCCATGTCTTGATTTTTCAGAATCAAATCTAAGGACTTATGTCTCTCTTCTGAATCCTTGATGAATTTTGTGAGAAGATCTTCAAGTGGAGGTTTGGAACTCTGGACCGGTGGCCTCTAATAACCTGGTGGAGGATTCGGGTTGCCCTTCTGAATAGTACTATTGTTATTCCAAGAAAAATTTAGGTGATTTCTCCATCCTGGGTTATAAGTATTGCTATATGGATTGTTCTAGGGCCGAATTAGGTTTCCCAAATAATCCACTTGGTCCGTTTGCCCTTCCTCACCACCCGAAGGTTCCACAATAGCTAGCTGATGTTGTGAGATGACCAACCCATCGATCTTTCTAGATAAAGCCTCAACTTTGGACATGATAGAAGTAGCCACATCCACATCAAGAATGCCTGCCACCTTCTTTTCTCTACCCCTACCATGTGACCATTCATAATTATTTGCGGCCATGTCTTCAAAAAGAGTCAAACTTTCTTCAGGAGTTTTATGGTTCAAGGTGCCACCAACTGCGGCATCTATTGTTTATCTCATTTGATAGTTCAACCCATTATAAAATACCTGAACTTGAAGCCACTCTGGGATCCTATGGTGTGGGCATTTCCGCATTGAGTCCTTGAATCTCTCCCAAGTTTCATATAACGTCTCCATGTCATGCTGATGATAAGATTGAATCTTAGCTCGAAGTTTAACAGTCTTTGAAGGAGGGAAGAATTTGTCTATAAACTTCTTAATCAGACCTTACCATGTAGTAATGGAGTTACTCGGTAAAGAATTCAGCCACTGCTTAGCCTTGCCTTTCAAAGAGAACGGGAAGTGCTTGAGGCGGATTGCATCATCACTAACTCCATTAAATTTGAAGGTATTGCATATCTCCAGAAAGAGTTGGATATGTACATTTGGATTTTCATCCTGTAAACCATCAAATTGTGTATATTGCTGCACCATCTGAATCACGGCAGGCTTAAGTTCAAAATTATTTGCCTCCACTCGAAGACGAACTATGCTGAGCTAACGCCTATCAAGTTTGGCCTGGCAAAATCAAAATTGGTTCTAGGTGGCTCATTAGCTCGACCATCTCTATTATCAACCAGTTGACGATTCGGGGGATCTACAACAACATTTCCTTGATTCAGCTCTTGAGCACAATTTTAACTTGATCAGCCATTTCTTCCTTCAGTGATTCTCCTTGAATACCAAATGATGTTGACTCAGTCGAGTGTTGCTTTTTCTGATAACGACGAATAATTTTCTTTGGCTCGGGATTAAAAATAGCAAGTTCCTTGGAGCGACTTCTAGTCATGCACTGTAAACGTAATACAAATCAATTATGAGCTCCAAATTCTCAGGAAGAAAAGGGAAGAAAGATAAGAAATAAATAAATTGGTTAAATTAATAAGTAAAAATTGTTTCTAATATTGGCGTATCCCCGACAACGGCACCAAAAACTTGATTGTTGCCAATCGTAGTTTTTATAAATTGAATTCTTGTTCTTAATCCTACTACGAAGCAAAAGGCAAGTATACCTATCATAGCATAATATAGCAAGTAAGCACAAGGTCAACCCTCAAAGATACACCAATTACTAGTACTAAATCCGTTCTTATTATCTGACCGTCGCTTAATAATGTTGTTCAAAACTTGATTACTCTAATCTCAAAACTAACAACTCACTAACAACAATAGTTTTGAAGATTTATCAATTAACAAAAGAAACCTAGATCTTATTCTACTCCTTCTCTATCATGTAATTCATTAGATTTTTGAAGATTGTTGTAATTGACTTCTTATACTATCGAATTCTCTAGTCAAGTTAACTACTTTCTCAAGTATATTAACCTATCTAATCCTAGGTTTATCAAATCGGATCTCTCCTTATTTAATAGCAACCTAGAATTGCATAGAGCACATGAATTCACATCAAAATAATCGATGTAAACAGAAGACTCTTGTTTCCTATCTCTAGAAGAACAATCAAATCTCATTAATTGCATTAGATCTAATCATATGAGCAATTTCTCAATTAACTAATATGATATCACGCATAAATTCATATTCTGGATCTATGAATCTAAGAAACAATTGAAGAACATGCAATTAATCATAAGAAAGTCAACAACTTTGCATTAAAGATTAGATCTTTATCACATGACAGAGAACTTTCAAACAAAATCTAGATCTAAGGTCTACTCCTCCATAAATTTGACAAGAGAAACACAATTACTAGAAGAATAGACAAAGTTCATGGTCACAACCCTTAAAGATAAAATCTTTTTCTTCGTGGCTCTTCAATCTCCCTTGGAATCACAAAATCTTCTTTCCCTTGCTGTTATGAGAGTGAGAGAAAATGAAGAGTTCATAACCTCCTTCTCTAGGGCGAACTGAAGGTCTATTTATACATGTACCCCGATTGGATATGTACACGACCGATACACAAGTAGTTTATCTCGTTCATGTATCTTATGCTTGCTTCTAGGTGTCCTTATGTGAATATACACGAGCAAGTACATGGGAGTGTACATTAGTCTTGTATTTGAAACGTCATCGAACAGAAGCAATACTTAGATACACAAGCAAAGTACATGGGCATGTACCTTGCTTGTGTACTTTCTAGAATTTTTTTTCTTCACATGTAATGTATCCAATTCCTTCCAAACTTGCTCTGACTCTTCAAAACTCCTTGCCTTAGCACCAAAATACTGTAGAAGATCCTGAAATTAACATTCATTCCATTAAGCACCCTTTTCTTCAACAAATCATCTAAAAATTCAACAATAAAGCACAATTTCATTACTCTAGATAAGGGTATTTTGCAGACTTATCATACATTTTGAATTGTTGTTGTTGTTGTTTGAAGGGTTGCACCATGTGTGTGTGTAGTGTTAGTGGCAATGTAAATTGTTATGTGTGTAGTGGTGATTGTAGTGGTTGCATTGAGTGTGTATGTGGTGTATGTGGCATTGTGGATTTGAAGAGTTGTGTGTGGTGTAAGGTGGTGCACATTAAGACTAAGTGTGATTGCGAAATCTTAACTAAAAAAGGGAAATTGAGTAGTGAAGTTTGAAATTCAAAAACAAGCATGTAAGTGTGAAAGTAATTGAGACTAATTACGTAAACACTTACTTAGTAGAATTTAATACCTTAACTACTTGAAAATGTTTATTTGTGCTTCATTTTTTTTACTATACTAGAAGTGTCAAGAAGTATTTATTGTTTTGGGTGACTTGTTGCATTGTGGGTGTAGAAGTGTGTGTGTATGTGTTGTTATCTAAATGTGTTATTATGACATGGTGTTGTGAAGGGAGTGTATTGCAAATTGTGAGATTATACTTCAATAAATCATATCCATAAGCATGTCGAATGACAATGTAAATAAGGGGATTGATGGTATTGCTACACTAGCAACAAGGATTGATAGGATGATAATGCCACAACCACCAATGGAAAATCCTCAAGCACCACCAAGAGTAGCTCCACAAAACATTCAAAGAGAGAGAGCAGTAGAAGGAGGAAACATGGGAAGAAGAATGGAAGGAGTTCATCATCCCTATAGGGAGGAGAGGGATGATAACTTTGGGGTCAATCCTTACCCAAATAGAGATTTCTGGCCACCTAAGGGCTTCGAGTATGTGAAGCTGTAGATGCCTTCATTTGATGGTAGGGGTTCAGCAGATGACAATCTGAATTGGGAGGATAAGGTTGAGGGCATTTTCAAGTGTGATGAGATAGATGATAACACCCGAGTTCAACTTGCTGCTATTGAATTCATAGGGTATGTCGCCTTGTGCTGGAAAAATTTGGTAATCAGCAGGCGGAGGGATGGAGAGGTTAAAATTCATACCTGGAGAGACATGAAAAAGGTTTTGAGGAAAAGGTTCATTCCTGAACATTATAGGCTAGAACTGTTTATGCGTCTTTAGACTTTAAGACAGGGAGGCAAAACGGTAGATGATTATGTGCAGGAATTTGAAACCCTAACAATCAAATGTGGGTCAGTAGAGCCTCTGGAGCAAACCCTAGCATGTTTTGTATCTAGGTTAAAATATGAGATCGCATGTGTAGTTAAGCTCCAGAGATACAATATACTTGACGAGGCTATATAGTTAGCCTTGAAAGTAGAAAGGTAAAGATGATCCAATCCATTCCAGGTTACTATTAGTAGGCCCAATGCTACTACTAGGCTCATGGGAGCTAATGGTCAATCAGGGGGCTAAAGGGAGTAGGTGAACCTGTCAGGGTAGTGGACAGAGCTACCCCTAGCATAGATAGAGAGGAAATGACTTCTGGGAAGGGTTAAGAGGTAATTGGACCTGATGTTAGGTAGACTGTACCAGGAACAACTTGTGGGAAAATGCGCCAAGTTAAATGCTTTAAATACATAGGATTTGGACATATGGTTGCATAGTGTCCTAATAAGAGAGTCATGATAGTTATGGAAGGTACTAGAGAAGAAGAAGAAGAGGATGAAAAAGAATCTATCGAGCTTATAGACCTGTTTATAGCACTATAGGAGTACTATAACGATTAAAACGCTGAGACACATGAGGAGGGAACAGGTGAACAATATTTACCTATTAATGTGTTGCAGAGGGTTCTGACTATATCTCTAAATGCTAGGGACAAATAGAGGGAGAACATATTCCACACTTTTTGTAGGATTAGAGGTAACCTTTGTGTACTAATCATTGATAGTGGTAGTTGCACTAATGTCACATCTACTACATTAGTAGATAGATTACAACTAACCACTAGTCTATATCCAAGTCCTTACAATTTGCATTGCTTAGTGATAAGATCACATTAAACTTATATTTTCTTTTGGGATTTATATTAAACTTATTTCAATATTATAAGAAAATATAAAGAAATGGTATTTAATGGTGTTTATTGTGAAAATTCAAGTTTTGAGGACCTAAAAGTAAAATACAAGTAAATTGGAGGAGTTTTTCACAAAATTGAAGAAGCAAGTGAAGAATTGCATTGAAAGCCGCCAACATTAAGGCCGGCCTAAGAGAAAAAATCACCCCAACGCATCAAAGCCGCTGGCTCTTGGTCGACCTACATTCAAGCCCGCTGGCCTTGAGCCGACCTTGACAGTTTCTCAAATGTCCATGCGAAAATTTCTCCAAAACCTTATCATGATTGATTTGCTGACCCAATTCCTCATCACAGCGGCCTTATCTTCCTCCTCTTTGGATCTATAAATAGACCCCTTGTGTGAACCTTGGAATTCATTCTTGTTTTGATCTTTTGAATCATTAGAATTCCCTTGGGAACTTTAGGATTTTATCTTCTCATAAAATCTTTTTCATTTCGTTGTTATTCCAAATTTTAGTTTTGAAGAGAGAATGTTACTTTGCTGAAGTTTGCTTTCAATTGAAGAATTCTAGGAATCATTTTGGAAAATTGAAGTTCTACAAACTCTTGAAGATTATAGCAATTGTTTAATTTATTTTATTTTATGCAATTTATCAGTTTATTTTTATTATTCAATATGAATTCCATTGCACCTACTCATTTAAATTGTTTTTATGCAATCCACACCATAATGTTCTAAATCATCTCTATAGGAAACATGATGAAGCCATAATTCAACTAAAATGATCATTGTATTCATGTTATAGGACATATAGATATGTGGAATTTTCATATGGGAATTTCTACTATGAATTGTATTTTATAATTGAAATCAATTCATAGAAATCTAAATGACTCAAAAGAGAAATTTAGGATTATTAGGAACTCTCAAGTACGATTTAATAATTTATGCGGAAGTGGTGTTATTGAATTTTATTAGAAATTGACCTAAGTGTTTCATGCAATATTTTTATTTAATTTTTCACTAAGGGATTAGGAGAAATTATTTTAAAGATATTAAGTAATCATATAATTGGGAAATTTATGATTGTAATTTAGAATCCTCCATTGATTTTATTTAGCGGGAACTATTAAATTAAATTGGGGTTTTGATACTTTAAAACTTGAAAAAGGATTAAGGTTTTGTCAAATTCCTTCTGAAAATCCATATACTTATAAGTTATTATAACATGAAGGCAATATGATTAGTAGAATTAGGGTGGATTCTATTTTCCCACCATCAATTCATCCTTTTTCAACACATTTGTCTTTTTGCACATTTAGTATAATTTATTCACATTTTATTCTCATCAAATATCATTGCCTAAATAATAGTAGAAATTGATATAGGCCTATTAATTAATCAATCTTCGTGGTTCGACACTCTTCTCTAACTATATTGCTTAATCCGATCCGATACACTTGTCGGTATTTATTAACGCTTAATTTTATATATCTTTTTGCGTGGACCAAGTTTTTGCCCCACTGTCGGGGATTAATTAATATTAGACCATCTACAGATTCTATTATTAATTTAGGCGCAATTTTTTTTTTTTTTTTTTATCATTGTGTGATCATTTCCCGTTCTCTTTGAAGGTTTTTTATGTGCAAGAGTAGAAGTGCTGAACATCTACCAATTAATCTTGAGATAAAACGCACCTTGCGACAACTTAGAAGAGAGCAAAGAAGAAGGAAAGAAGTTGACATGGCAAATGATAACAACAATCGGATTCAGGGTGCTGGTAGAGCACTTTGGGAATATATGGTACCTGTTGTTTCAGGTCCTGCAATCAGAAGACCTACGATCCAGGCTAACAATTTTGAGTTGAAACCAGCACTCGTTCAAATGGTTCAATCAAATCAATTTGGAGGATATCCAAATGAGAGTCCTGTTGAGCATATTGTAGTATTTCTTCAATATTGTAATACAGTGAAAATGAATAATGTATCTAATGATGTAATGAAGTGACAACTTTTTCTGTTTTCACTTAGAGATAAAGCTAGGGCTTGGTACAATTCACTGCCATAGGACTTTGTAACCACTTGGGCTGATCTCTCATCTAAATTTTTAAGGAGATTTTTCCCACTAGCTAGAACTGCTAGGTTAAGGAATGACATCACAAACTTCACTAAGTTTAGTGGTGAATCACTCTATGAAGCATGGGAAAGATTCAAGGAGGCAATTAGAAAATGCCCCCATCATGGATTACCAGATAATCTCCTTATTGAGATTTTCTATCTTAGTTTAGATGAGACATTGAGGTCTCTGGTAGATGCTGCTTCTAGTGGTGCACTAATGGGTAAGACGTATGATGAGGCTAGTGCTTTGATTGATGAAATGGCCTTTAGTGCACATAATTGGCAACATGAAAGAGGTAAGTCTAGAGTGGCATCTGTCAATGACATGGACACCTTAAAAACTCAGATTTCAGCTCTTACAGCCCAGGTAAGTAAACTCACCTCTGCACCTTCTTTTAATGTTAATCAAATTTCTTGTTATGAGTTCTGCTCAGGACCACACTCAACTCTTGAGTGCTAATCTAGAAACTTTTCCTCCTCATCCCATCGAGAGCAAGTAAAATTTTGTCAACAATTTCCAAAGAGGTAATCAACGACCTTATTCAAACACCTACAATCTAGGGTGGCATAACCATCTAAATTTCTCATGGAGAAATGATAACAATGCACTTAAACCACCTGGATTTCAAAAGCAAGGTCCTAATCATAATACCCCCCATCAACAATATTCTAATCATAATACCTCTTCTCAGCAAAGTCAGTCTAAAATGGAAGAACTCATGATAAGTTATATGCAAAAGACTGACACAATGTTGCAGAATCAACAAGCTACCATTAGGAATCTTGAGAATTAGCTCAGTTAGATGTCTCAACAGTTGAGTAATAGACCATATGGGTCTTTACCTAGCAATACTAAGTAGAATTGTAAGGGTGTAAATTCTATTATGCTAAGAAGTGGTAAGGAATTAGTTGATAAGAAATTTGAGGAAAAAGAGGTTAACCCAAAGAAAGATAAAGGGAAACAAAAGGAAGAGGAACCAAAGAAAAATTCACCAAAGGTAAAATCATATGTTCCTCCTTTTCCTTTCCCAAGAAGGCTTTAGCAACAACAATTGGATTCAAAATTTGCTAAATTTTTAGAAGTCTTTAAAAAATTGCAAATTAACATTCCTTTTATAGAGGCACTTCAGCAAATGCCTTCATATGCTAGATTCATGAAGCATTTGCTCACCAAAAAGAGAAAGATAGATGGGAATGAACCTGTAATGCTTACAGGGGAGTGTTCTATGATCCTACAGAAGAATTTATCCAATCTGCCAAGAAAACAAAGAGATCAGGGAAGTTTTACTATTCCTTGCACTATTGGTAATTTTCATTTTGATAAAGTCCTTATAGATTCTGGTGCAAGTATAAACTTAATGCCTCTATCCATTTTCAGAAAACTAGGACTTGGAGAATGTAAGGAGACGCATGTCACCCTACAACTTGCTGATAGAAGTGTCAAGTACCCAAAGGGTATAGTGGAGAATGTCCTAGTAAAAGTGGACAAATTCATCTTTCCAGTTGACTTTATAGTCCTAGAAATGGAAGAAGATAGAGAGGTACCCATGATCTTAGGAAGACCATTCCTTGCAACAGGTAAGGCAATGATAGATGTGGAATAAGGTAAGCTGACCTTGAGAGTTATGGATGAAGAAGTTACTTTTAATGTTTATGAGGCCATTAGGAAATTTGATGATTGTAAGCCTTGTTACGCAATTGATGTTATTGAAGAGAATGCAGGTATGGAGACAATAGAATCAATTCTCAAGGATATAGATGAATGGAGTGATGATGAAGAACCAATTGAAGAATGTGTGGAAGAAGCATTAGAAATTCGAGTTCACTACTATGAAGAGCTAGGAACAAGTGAGAAGAAGCCAGTTCCATCATTGACACAATCCCCGGTGCTTGAGCTTGAACCATTACTTAGTCATTTAAAATATGCATATCTTGGAACAGATGATACTTTGCCAATAATCATTTCTTCTTCTTTGACAGGTGATCAAGAGCAACAACTTTTAGATGTTCTAAGAGAGCATAAGGAAGCTATCGGGTGGACCATTGCTGATATTAAGGGAATTAGCCCTTCAATTTGTACTCATAGGATATTTCTTGAGGCTGAGTGCAAACCTACAGTATAACCACAAAGAAGACTTAACCCAACTCTTATGGAAGTTGTAAAAAAAGAAGTGCTTAAATTGTTAGATGCATTCATTATTTTTCCAATTTCTGATAGTAAATGGATTAATCCTATCCAAGTTCTACCAAAAAAAGGTGGTATGACTGTAGTAAAAAATGAGGCTAATGAATTAATTCCCACTCGCACTGTAACTGGTTGGAGAGTCTGTATAGACTATAGAAAACTGAATGATGCTACCCGCAAAGATCATTTCCCCCTCCCTTTCATAGATTAGATGTTAGAAAAACTTGCAGGGCATGATTATTACTGCTTTTTAGATGGTTACTCTGGTTACAATCAAATCCATATAGCACCCGAGGACCAGGAGAAAACCACCTTTACTTGTCCTTATGGCACATTTGCCTTTAGGAGAATGCCCTTTGGTCTTTGTAATGCACCCGCTACATTTCAAAGATGCATGATGTCCATATTTTCTGACATGTTACAAAATTTTATTGAAATATTCATGGATGATTTTCTGTTTTTAGGAAGTCATTTGAAACATGTCTGACAAATTTAAGTTGTGTGCTTAAGAGATGCAAGGAAACTAGTCTACTTCTTAACTGGGAAAAATGCCATTTCATGGTAAGAGAGGGAATAGTCTTAGGGCACAAAGTATCCAAGTAGGGAATTGAGGTTGATAGGGTAAAAGTAGAGGTGATAGGGAAGCTACCACCACCTACTGCAGTGAAAGGAATCAGAAGCTTCTTGGGACATGCTGACTTTTATAGGAGATTTATCAGGGACTTCTTTAAAATCTCAAGACCTCTTTGTAATTTATTAGAAAAAGCTTCTGCCTTTTTTTTTTTATGACAATTGTTTGCAAGCATTCAATTTATTGAAGGAGAAGCTCACTACTGCACCAATGATTGTTACACCTGATTGGGAGCTTCCATTAGAGTTGATGTGTGATGCCAACGACTATGTTGTAGGAGCGGTACTTGAGAAAAGGAAAGATAAGTCATTTTATGTAATATACTATGCAAGTAGAACCTTAAATGAGGCCCAAAGGAATTATGCCACAACTGAAAAAGAACTTTTAGCAGTCATATTTGCATGCGATAAATTTTGGCCTTATCTGATAGATTCTAAAATCATAGTATATACTGACCATGCTGCTCTTAAGTATTTATTTGCTAAAGCTAATGCTAAACCTAGGTTAATTCGATGGATTCTACTACTGTAAGAATTTAACCTGGAAATTAAAGATAAGAAGGGAACTAAAAATGTGGTGGCTGATCATTTATCCCGTTTGGAATCTAATTGTTTTGATTCACCTATTAATGAAAAGTTCCCTGATAAACAATTGCATGCAATAGAAGTCCAAGGATTACCTTAGTATGTTGATATTGTCAATTATTTGGTTAGCAAAATCACTCCATATGGTTTATCTTACTAACAGAAAAAGAAATTTTTACATGATGTGAAGTTTTATTTTTTGGATGAACCATATCTCTTTAAAAATTGTGCTGACCAAATAATTAGATGATGCGTACCTGAAAGTGAACAGCTTAGCATTATACAGCATTGTCATTCTAAAGAGGCAGGAGGTCACTTTGGTGTAGAAAGAACGGCAGTTAAAATTTTATCATGTGGATTTTATTGGCCCAGGTTATTCAGTGATTGCAGGAACTACATTATGTCTTGTGCTCAATGTCAATGGACTGGCAACATTTCTAGAAGACATGAATTACCACAAAACAATATACTTGTAATTGAGTTTTTTTACGTTTGGGGAATTGACTTTATGGGTCCTTTTCTCTCATCTTTTTCAAAAAAATACATTCTTTTAGCTGTTGATTATGTTTCAAAATGGGTAGAGGCAGTTGCTCTACAAATTAATGACAGTAAGGTTGTTATTAAATTTTTGAAAAAGAATATATTTTCAAGATTTGGGGTACCTGGAGCTATAATAAGTGATGGGGGAACACATTTTTGTAACAGGCAATTTGAGAAATTGTTATTAAAATATGGAGTTACTCACAAAATTGCCACCCCTTATCATCCACAAACGTGTGGACAGGTTGAGGTATCCAATCGGGAAATTAAGCGAATTCTAGAGAAGACTGTCAATGCATACAGGAAAGATTGGTCTTTAAAAATCGATGATGCATTATGGGCTTATAGAACAACGTTTAAAACCCCTATAGGAATGTCCCCCTACAAGATTGTTTTCGGTAAATCGTGTCACTTACCAGTAGAGCTCGAGCACAAGGCATACTAGGCTATTAAATACCTTCACTTTGATGAGAAAGCTACAAGTAAAAAAAGATTGCTTCAACTAAATCAGATGGCTGAAATGAGAGAAGAAGCATATGAAAATGCCAAAATTTACAAAGAACAAACAAAGCAAAGGCATGATAAGAACATTGTGAGGCGAGAATACTTCCCTGGTCAGAAGGTCTTACTATACAACTTCCGCTTGAAGCTGTTCCCAGGTAAGTTGAAGTCACAATGGTCTGGACCCTTTGAAATTGCTAATGTGTTTCCTTATGGTGCAGTTGAGTTGAAGGTAGAAGACAACCGTACTTTTAAAGTAAACGGTTATCTTCTCAAACATTACTATGAAGAGGAAAATGTTGATAGAGATTCCATAACTGTAGATTTAGGAGATTTGAGGACATGAACTGGAAAAGTCGGGCTAGCGATTATAAACCAAGCGCTTCATGGGAGGCAGCCCATGCTCAATATTTATATACACTAGTATTTTATTTTCATTGATATATATATATATATATATATATATATATATATAAAGTTCGAATTCAAGGCCGGATGATAGAGCCATTTTATACTCAATCTTAATAGTATGAATTGTGTTAATTTATTATTCATTTTATAGAAATCATAAAGAAATGGTACTTAATTTTATTATGGTAATAAATCAGGTTAAATGGAGTCAAGAGTGCTAATTCAAGTAAATTAGAGAAGTCATCTACAATTTGGATCAAAGGCAAGGATTTACACCGCCGGAGGAAAGTATATGGGCGTGTAGTTGAAGTACACGGCCGTGTACTTAGTTTTGAAGCCACAGGAAACTACACGGTTGAAGTACACGACCGTGTATCTGTCTAGAAGGAGGTACGGTTTGAGATACGGCCATGGTGCAAACCGTGCTACACACTGCATGAGAAGGAGAGAGACACGGCTTATGACACGGCCGTAGTGGAAGACGTGGTGGAAGCCGTAGTGCAAACCGTGGTGGAAGCTTGAGGAAGCCGTGCCATATACTAAATAACGAGGAGAAATTGTGGAACATCGACCAGAGGATGACACAGCTTGGGATCTGGCCGTGGTGGAAGCCGTGGTACACAATGAACACGGAAGATGATATGTGATTTATACACAGAGGAAGGCACGACTTGACCCACGGCCATGTTGTAGGGCGTGCCAAGCGAACGATTATTTACTCTCAAAATTTACTTGAAAAAGGAAAGATATTTTCGTATCTTGCTAGCAAAAGATCACCCGCCATCCCTTTAACAATATAAATAGAACTAACCCTAGAGGGTTAAGAATAATCTGGAATCTTGGATCATCTTGGAGACAAGAAGGAAAGAAGGAGGCAGAGCAGGCAACCGGGAACAAAGGCTTGTTATGTTTTTAATTTTTCGTTTTTATTATGAACATGCGTAGCTAAGTAGTATTTCTAGCCAAAGGGTCATAGATGTTTAATTCTCCACGAATTGTGAGATCTAATTGATTTGTCTATATTCTATTCTTTGTTTTCGGATATTCGTATATCTTCTGAACGTTTTGTCATTATTATCTTTGTTGATTGGTATGAAATAGAGCTCTTCTATTCAATTAGTAAGTTAATATATTGTGAACTAGCACGTCAAATCCGTAATTGTTTGATTGTTCTGGTCTTAGTGACACAATAACATGTTTGGTTATAAAATAGATGATCGAATTCATGTTATGGAGGTATATGATCATGTTAAATAGGTTATCTTATAATCTACTAGCATGAATTGGTGGTCTCTCTAATGTTTAATGCTATTGATAGATTAAATCCTAAGAGCTTGTCTAGGGTTGTCTAATCGGTAAGAGAAATAATCAAAGAGCTTCTCTTGATTATCGAGGAAGTAAGGAGAGATAGGTTATTAGAGCTTGTTAATAACCATAACCAGTTTATCTTGAAATAAGAATAGAAAACATTTGCATCGATGATCAATTCCTAGAATTAAACTATCTTGATTCCTTTGGCTAGGCTTTTATCAATATTCGATTTTATTATCTTGTTTCAACATTATTTTGATTCACAAACAAAACCCCCCCCCCCCCCCGGTTTTTCTTTTCCTTTTTATTCTCTTTGAATAGAAATATATTTAACCAATCCCTGTGGATTCGACCCTACTCACCACTATATGCAAATCATATAATTGTCTAGGAGTAGGTTTTTATTTTTGTTGGATTCGACACCCACCAAATTTTGGCGCCGTTGCCGGGGATTGGTGTCAAATTTATTTCTGTTCTTGTATGACTCGTTCTTCTCAGACAGGTGAACTCACTTATAATCTGGAGATTGAGAAGACTCTAAAGAGGTTTCGACGAGAAGCTAGATCATCCCCTAGACTGAACTTAGCACCGGATTTGTCTGATTCTTCCCTTGATACTGAAAAAGAAGACGATATGGCAAATCCCGAGAGAACATTGCGAGAATTGGCTGCACCGGATGTGAATCAACAACCACTTTGTATTCACTACCCCGAGCTAGCTATTGAATTCGAGTTAAAATCTAGGTTGATACATCTGCTACCCACCTTTCATGGTCTTGAGAATGAAGATCCTCACAAACATTTGAAAGAATTTCATATAGTGTGTTCTAGTATGAGGCCGCAAGGAATAACCGACGATCAAATCAAGTTACGTGCTTTTCCATTCTCTTTAAGTACTAAATCTAAAGATTGGTTGTTTTATTTGCCTCCAGGTTCTATAGCCACTTGGATAGATATGGCCAGACTCTTCTTGGACAAATTCTTCCCCGTATCCAGAGCCGCTGGTATAAGAAGAGAAATTTGTGGTATCAAACAGAGGGACACCGAGACTCTTCATGAGTATTGGGAAAGGTTCAAGCAACTTTGTGCAAGCTGTCCACAACATGGGATATCTGAACAACTTCTCATCTAATACTTCTATGAAGGCCTACTTCCGATGGAGAGGAAGATGATGGATGCTGCAAGTGGAGGCGCCATAGTAAACAAAACCCCTGGTCAAGCTAGGGAATTGATCTCCATTATGGCTACCAATTCGCAACAATTTGGGTATAGGCATGATACGTCTTCAAGGAAGGTAAATGAGGTAAGTGTGTCTAACCTTGAACATCAAATTTCTACCTAACCTCCCTTGTGCAGCAGCTAGCTCTTGGAAATACCCAGCAGGTGAAGGCTTGTGGAATTTGTGCTGCTCCTAATCATCCTACTGACATGTGCCCCACATTACAAGATGACAATCATGAACACGCCAATGCTGTAGGAGGATTCCCAAGACAACCACAAAGGAAGTATGACCCCTACTCGAATACTTACAATCCTGGATGGAGGGATCATCCTAACTTCCGATATGGCAATAACCCTCAACAATTCCAACAATTCCAGCCTAAGCCATCAAACCAAGTATCGCAAGCTCCTTCCACTTCAGGTATGTCTCTTGAGGAAATTGTTAAGTCTCTTGCTGTTAATATAAAACAATTTCAGGAGGAAACAAAGCAGAGCATTCAAAACTTGGAGAATCAGGTAAGCCAACTTGCTTCTGCTGTAAACAGGTTAGAAACTCAAGGTAAGTTACCTTCCCAAACTATCATAAATCCAAAGCAAAGCGTTAATGCAATTACCTTGAGAAGTGAAACAGAATTGCAGGGATCAAATAAGAAAGGACATCCATCTACTCTTGAGGAAGAGACCAAGAAAGAGATTTCGACTCCGAACTAGCAGGACAACCAGATTAGAAGGTCTCTAGTCGAGCCACCAAAGGTCATGTTGACACCACCTCCTTTCTCCTCCAGATTGGCGAAATCCAAGAATGAAGCAGAAGAAAAAGAGATTCTGGAAACTTTTCGGAAAGTCGAGGTAAATATTCCTTTACTTGATGCAATTAAGTAAATATCGCGCTATGCTAGATTTCTCAAAGACTTGTGCACTAACAAAAGGAAGCTGAAAGGCAATGAAAAGATTAGTGTGAGTGAAAATGTTTCAGCTATTATTCAGAAGAAGCTTCCTCCTAAATGTAAGGATCCAGGTATGTTTACCATTCCTTGCAAAATAGGTAATCTTGGAATCGCTAAAGCCATGTGTGATCTAGGAGCTTCTATCAATGTCATGCCTTTGTCTATTTATCAATGTTTAAATGTTGATCCCTTGAAGGAAACGGGTGTTATTGTTCAACTTGCTGATAGGTCCAATGTTTATCCTGAGGGAATTCTAGAGGATGTTTTAGTTCAAGCCAATGGGTTGGTTTTTCTTGCTGATTTTTATGTACTTGATATGGAAGATAATGATTCTCATAATTCATCAATGATATTATTAGGGCGACCATTCCTTAAGACATCCAAGACGAAAATTGATGTAAATGATGGTACCCTCACTATGGAATTTGATGGTGAAGTGATTAAATTTAACATTTATGATGCCATGAAACATCCTAGCGATATCTCTCCTATTTTTGTTGCGGATGTTATTAACCCATCACCACAGGCACCAAAGCTGGAATCAAAATCCTTACACGAACATCTAGCTAAGAACGTCTAGCCAAAGACGTTAAAGAAAGGCGCTTCATGGGAGGCAACCCATGTCAAAAAAAAAATTTCAATTTTTATTTTGTTTTGCTTTAGTTTTAGTTTTAGTTTTGTTGTGATTTTAGTGTTGTTTTGATTTCTTTGGATTAGCTGCAATAAGGATACATATCATCAGATGACACTCTCTAGTGCTTAATGGGAGAACTCCAATACCAGGGAAGTACTAGTATTTCCTTTCTCTTATTCTCTAATGTTCCTTAAGTTGTTAATTCCTCTTTAATTGTGCTGAATTAGGAACAGTGAGGACACTGTTCAAGCTAAGTGTGGGGGAGAGGATAATAAAATATAGAGAATAGAGAATTAACCCATACTTTGAATGTTTGTCCTTAAGCAATTTTAAGCAAAATTTTTTCAAAATTATCATGAAATCTGGAGATTGTACTAAATGTTGTAATAAGCATCTACAAAATGTGAAATTGACTTGTTCAAATGCCTTACTCACCCACTGCCGTGATTAGAATACTTGGTTAAAAATTAAGTAGTGAAATCTTTAAGAAACAAATTTACCTTGTATTTAGCTTTAGAATTGGAAGTCTAAGAGTAGGTCGAGTCCTTAAGTGAAAAATAAACAAGTTTACTTCTAGGTTATATTAGCTACTATATACTCTTTAAAATTGAAAAAAAAAAAAAAAGAGAATCAAGCATAGCCATTACTCCAATGATTCAAGTAATTGAGTTAAGAGTATTCAAACTTGAATGTTAGAGTGAGGAAGAGTCCGTAGGGGTATCTCAAAACCCGGTCACTTGAGTGATGATCTCGGGATGTGCCGACTCAATGAACTCACTATAATGATAAGGGCGAAAAGTTCATGAAAAGAAGCGGGCAAAAACTCGTCAAAATAGATGCTTGATTAAATCAAAAGGACATGAATGAAAACATTCATTGAATAAAAAAGACTTATAGAAAAAAAAAAAAGGGGAGAATATCTAGCAAAGAATTGATACCATATGCTTTTACTTTATGCTGCAAGGATTATATGTTTGCTAATATCCAATGAAGTTTAATTGGGTGTTTTTCCCTAGTGGATTAAGTATTTACTTTTGGAATAAAAATTCTTTTGCTAAACATGAGGATTAAAGTTTGTTTTGTTTAGATTGGCTATTAAATTTTGTCCATAGTAATTTGATCACAGGAAACCGATTTGGTTGAAGTAGTAGATATTAAAATTACAAGTCATGAATTACAAATGAATAGATGCTTGGAATGATGAAAAGAAAAGTTCGTATAATCTATGACGGATTTCTCAATTGATTTGATTCAATTGCTTGAGGACAAGCAAGAGTTTAAGTGTGGGGGAATTTGATAGAGCCATTTTATACTCAATCTTAATAGTATGAATTGTGTTAATTTATTATTGATTTTATAGAAATCAGAAGGAAATGGTACTTAATTTTATTATGGTGATAAATCAGGTTAAATGGAGTCAAGAGTGCTAATTCAAGTGAATTAGAGAAGTCATCTACAATTTGGATCAAAGGCAAGGATTTACACCGCCAGAGGAAAGTATATGGGCGTGTAGTTGAAGTACATGGCCGTGTACTTAGTTTTGAAGTACACGATCGTGTATCTGTCTAAAAGGAGGTACGGTTTGAGATACGGCCTTGGTGCAAACCGTGCTACACACTGCATGAGAAGGAGAGAGACACGGCTTGTGACACGGCTGTGGTGGAAGTCGTGGTGGAAGCCGTGGTGCAAACCGTAGTGGAAGCTTGAGGAAGCTATGCCATATACTAAACAACGAGGAGAAATTATGGAACATCGACCAGAGGATGACACGGCTTGGGATCTGGCCGTGTGGAAGCCGTGGTACACAATGGACACGGAAGATGATATGTGATTCATACACAGAGGAAGGCACGGCTTGACCCACGACCGTGTTGTAGGGCGTGCCAGGCGGACGATTATTTACTTCTCGAAATTTACTTGAAAAAGGAAAGATATTTTCGTATCTTGCTAGCAAAAGATCACCTGTCATCCCTTTAACAATATAAAGAGAACTAACCCTAGAGGGTTAAGAATAATCTGGAATCTTGGATCATCTTGGTGACAAGAAGGAAAGAAGGAGGCAGAGCAGGCAGCCGGGAACAGAAGCTTGTTATGTTTTTAATTTTCGTTTTTATTATGAACATGCGTAGCTAAGTAGTTTTTCTAGCCAAAGGGTCATAGATGTTTAATTCTCCACGAATTGTGAGATCTAATTGATTTGTCTTTATTCTATTCTTTGTTTTCGGATATTCGTATATCTTCTGAACGTTTTGTCATTATTATCTTTATTGATTGGTATGAATTAGAGCTCTTCTATTCAATTAGCAAGTTAATATATTGTGAACTAGCACGTCAAATCCGTAATTGTTTGAATGTTCTGGTCCCAGTGACACAATAACATGTTTGGTTATAAAATAGATGATCGAATTCATGTTATGGAGGTGTATGATCATGTTTAAATAGGTTATCTTATAATCTACTGGCATGAATTGGTGGTCTCTCTAATGTTTAATGCTATTGATAGATTAAATCCTAAGAGCTTGTCTAGGGTTGTCTAATCAATAAGAGAAATAATCAAAGAGCTTCTCTTGATTATCGAGGAAGTAAGGAGAGATAGGTTGTTAGGGCTTGTTAATAACCATAACCAGTTTATCTTGAAATAAGATTAGAAAACATTTGCATCGATGATCAATTCCTAGAATTAAACTATCTTGATTCCTTTGGCTAGGCTTTTATCGATATTCGATTTTATTATCTTGTTTCAACATTATTTTGATTCACAAACAAAACCCCCCCGTTTTTCTTTTTCTTTTTATTCTCTTTGAATAGAAATATATTTAACCAATCCCTGTGGATTCGACTCTACTCACCGCTATATGCAAATCATATAATTGTCTAGGAGTAGGTTTTTATTTTTGTTGGATTTGACACCCATCACCGGATAAGAGCTATCGGCTTTCATCCAGTCTAAGCTCTCGGTACAATTAAAGGCCGGCTCAAAAGGCCGGCGGTGTACAGGTACAGGGTGCCAACCTTTGTTTGGTTTTTAGACATTGGTCGGCCCTTCTCTCTCTCTCATTTGCTCACTTATTTCTCTCTCTTACTCACTTATTCTCTCACGACTGCTCTCCCTCTCTCTCGCACTTCTCCTCTCTCTTTGACCTATTTCTTCTTCACTCTCTCACTCACTCTCCTCTTGCATTCAAGACACTCTAAGTAAGTTTTTTCTTCTTCTCTTTAAGTTCTTCCTCTTCTTTGCTTAGTGAAGTTTGCTGAAAATGTCATCTATGTGGGCTGTAAATTTCAGATCACATGCGGAATTGATGGGATTGTTGGATTGAAGTTGTTGGTTTGATGATTTTTCATGTAGAAGTTGAATATTATACTTGCATGTTGATGGGTTATAGTGATTTGTGTTTGATTCGTCAGAAACCCATTTAGCAAATTAGAAATTAGGATTTAACCAATTGTGTAAAATTGTTAGAATTTGGGGTTTTTGTGCTTTAGAGAAATGTGAACTACTATTACTTAAAGTAGTTGTGGTTAATTTTGAGTTCTTGTGTCATGATTAGGAGATGCTGTAAATTAAGTTCATGAATGGGTATATTTTACTAAAGAAATTCATATTGCATGAGTTTAGAAAGACCTTGCTGCTGTTAATTACATGATTATTCTTTCACTACGTGTTAGAGTATTTGCACAACTTGAAACTCATGTGTTCTCCTTTTCTTGCATATTTTTGAAAAGTACCACTTTGGTTAAAATCTAGGCCGCATAACTTAGGTTGCCAGCCTTTAATTTCTAATTGCAAGTGTAATTGACATAATGAAACTTCCGTGCTTAGGCAATCGCTGGTGCTTCTTTAATGATAAACCATGAGTGAAACATGAATATATTGGCATGTGAAGTTTCATTGAGTTAGTTAATCAATGAAATAACATAACTTTTTGTAGCAATGCCACCCAAAAAGTTCCAGCCTAGGAGGAAGAGGTAAAAGAGCTCTGAACCATCAACTTCAAGAACTCAACCAAAGTTCCTACTTTCCAATCAAGAATATGCAAAGGAAAGGAAGAAAAGGTTTGACAAGATGACAATCTTAAATCATCAATATTTGGATTAGATGATTTTGTAGGAATATGGCATGGATGAAAGATTGCAACAGATGGTGGCGAATAAGACTTGGTTTCATGCTCTTCGAGATAAAGGAGCCAGCTTATAAAGATGTTACAATTGAGTTTTTGTCCAATATGCAAATAGAGAAGAATGGCAGGATCACCATGACTTTTCAAGCCTATGAAGAGATTCACATAATACAGTTGAATCAAATTGGGTTCTTTTTAAAATTTCATGATGACCCAAAACCTAAAGAAAATTCAACCAATGCCTGGCCTGAAGGAATGAGTGCTGAAAGGATGTGGTTTCAGATGATTCATCCTAGACAAGATGATTTCGTGCCTTCAAAGTCTTTGGCTTCTAGTTTCGCTGCTGTGGAGCACAAGTCACTCCACCATATCCTTGCCTACACAATCTGTTGTAAGAAAACTAGTCATAGTAAGGTGACTATTTTTTATATGTTTTACCTCTTTTGCATGATTAATGATTACAAACTTGACATTGGTATAGAGGTAGCTACTTTTATGAGTAGGCAGATTGAGGATACAAGGACACAATTCATTTTGCGTAGAGGATATATAACTGCCTATTTGAAAGGTATAGGGATTTTCAGAGCTCCTATTGATGATAAGGGAATAGAGTGTAAGAGGATTTCTTCTGCACCATTCATAGGTTGGGGACTCACCAAGGTAATCCACAGGCCTAATCCTCCCATTGATGAGGCCATTGATGAGGAGGGAATTCATGAAGTCGCTTCCACTGATAGACCCTCAGGTTCTTATTCTACCCCTCATACTAGCAGTTATGAACAGTTAGAAAGGACATAAAAGAAGTCCAGAAAAAAGTTCATAAAGAGTGGAAAAAGAACAAGAAATTTAGGACCACCTTGGTCAATATGTTAAAGTCTGCAATATCATGTTTTCATCTAGCAGCTGCAGAACATTTGAATTATGAGACCTCTAGTGAGGTCTCCAGCTCTGAGTCCGACAGTTTTTGAATTTTTCTTTTCTTCTCTATTTTTGAACATTGATGATTGGTCTGTATGAATTTTGTTAAGCACCCACTTATTGGGTAGACTTGTGATTCATGACATTTTTCTTTTAGTGTTTTATTTCATGGTTATGAAACAGGGATGACAGACATTTTGGAGGAATTTTCTTGCTAATGAAAAACTTGACACCAGGGAAGTACCAGTTTTTCAAATTTTTTGCATTGACATTCTTTTCCTTAATTTTGTGCTATTATAGGAACAATGAGGACATTCTCCAATTGAAGTGTAGGGAAGGGATTATAAATGTAGAAGTATAATGATTGATTGCACACATCATGAGCTTGCAATTCCCATGCTTTATTTATGTCCTTAAGTGTTTATCATTAGTGAAATCTTGAAATTGACTTAGATTGGTGCCCCACTCGCCAACTGTTGTGACTGGTTTACATAGTTAAAATTTAATAGTAAAATCTCCAGATAACGGATTTACTCTATGTTTAGCCTTTGAATTTGAGATTTGAGAGAAAAAAATTGAGTCCTTAAGTTGCAAAAATAAGCAAGTTTACTTCATGGAAAAATTGGTTGGGATAAATTTCTTTGAGAATACCTGAAAACCTAGTGAAAGAGGTAAAGGAAAACTTTTACTTAGTGATCCCTTATAAAAATAGTCTTAACTAATATTCATTCATTCAAAACAAAAAAAATGGCAATTAGAGCCTTTACTCCAATGACTCAGGTAAGTGAGTTAAGAGTATCCAATCTTAAATGTTAGCGTGAGGAAGATTTCGTAGGGGTCCCATTAAAACTTAGTCACTTGGGTGATGAGCCTGGGATATGCCGACTCAATGAACTCACAATAACAAGAAAGGCGGAAAGGTAAAAATTTGAGTACCTTAATGAAAGCCAGGTTGACATGGGCAAGCTTTGGTCCCTCAAAAGAGTGAAGTCTGACTCCGCTGTCAATTAAGGCAAATTAAAAAGAAAATGTTGAATACAGGGCAATAAGTGAAATAAAGACTAAATTGAAGAGGGAGAAATTCTAGGAAAAAATGGATATCATATTCTTTCACTTTTTATTATCTTGTTTAGAAAAGTAAAATTGAGGGAGATTATACTTGTTAATAACCAATGAAGTTTAAATGAATGTTTTTCCTTATGGACTAAGTATTTTTCTTTTGAAGGAGAATTCAATTGTTAAACACTGGGATTAAAAATCTGTTTTGTTTAGATTAACTACTAAATTTCAACTATATTATTCTAGTTACAAGTTTCTGTATGGTTAGAACAATGGGCACCAGAAGTTCAATGACAGATTTCTCTTGTTCATTTCAATTATTTTGCTTGAGGACAAGCAAAAGTTCAAGTGTGGGGATGTTGATAAGATCACATTATACTTATATTTTCTTTTGGGATTTATATTAAACTTATTTCAATATTATAAGAAAATATAAAGAAATGGTATATAATGGTGTTTATTGTGAAAATTCAGGTTTTGAGGACCTAAAAGTAAAATACAAGTTAATTGGAGGATTTTTTCACAAAATTGAAGAAGCAAGTGAAGAATTGCATTGAAGGTTACCGGCCTAAGAGAAAAAATCATCCCAGCGCATCAAAGCCACCGGCTCTTGGCCGACCTACATTCAAGGCAGCCAGCCTTGATTCGGCCTTGACTGTTTCTCGGATGTCCATGCGAAAATTTTTCCAAAGCCTTATCTTGATTGATTTGCTAACTCAATTCCTCATCAGATCAACCTTATCTTCCTCCTCTTAGGATCTATAAATAGACCCCTTGTGTGAACCTTGGAATTCATTCTTGTTTTGATCTTTTGAATCATTAGAATTTCCTTAGGAACTTTAAGATTTTATCTTCTCTTTAAATCTTTTTCATTTCGTTGTTATTCCAAATTTTAGTTTTGAATAGAGAATGTTACTTTGCTCAAGTTTTCTTTCAATTGAAGAATTCTAGGAATCATGTTGGAAAATTGAAGTTCTACAAACTCTTGAAGATTATAGCAATTGTTTCATTTATTTTATTTTCTTTTATGCAATTTATCAGTTTATTTTTATTAATCAATATGAATTCCATTGCACTTACTCATTTAAATTGTTTTTATGCAATCCACACCATAATGTTCTAAATCATCTTTGTGGGAAACATGATGAAGCCATAATTTAACTAAAATGATCATTATATTCATGTTATATGACATATAGATATGTGGAATTTTCATATGGGAATTTCTACTATGAATTGTATTTTATATTTGAAATCAATTCATAGAAATCTAAATGACTCGAAAGAGAAATTTAGGATTATTAGGAACTCTCAAGTACAATTTAATAATTTATGCGGAAGTGGCATTATTGAATTTTATTAGAAATTGACCTAAGTGTTTCATGCAATATTTTTATTTAATTTTTCACCAAGGGATTAGGAGAAATTATTTTAAAGATATTAGGCAATCATATAATTGGGAAATTTATGATTGTAATTTAGAATCCTCTATTGATTTTATTTAGCGGGAGCTATTAAATTAAATTGGGGTTTTGATACTTTAAAACTTAAAAATGAATTAAGGTTTTGTCAAATTCCTTGTGAAAATCCACATAGCTATAAGTCATTGTAACATGAAGGCAATATGATTAGTAGAATTAGGGTGGATTCTATTTTCCCACCATCAATTCATCCTTTTTCAACACAATTCTCTTTTTGCACATTTAGTATAATTCATTCACATTTTATTCTCATCAAATATCATTGCCTAAATAATAGTAGAAATTGATATAGGCCTATTACTTCATCAATCTTCATGGTTTGACACTCTTCTCTCACTATATTGCTTGATTCGATCCGGTACACTTGCCGGTATTTATTCACGCTTAATTTTATATATCTTTTTGCGTGGACCAGTTGGACAATCAAGATAGTATGCGTGTTACACAAAGGGCAAAGGTGCTTGTAAGTGTAGGAAAGAAATATCATGATGAGATCCTTTGTGATGTGATTCGCATGTGTGCCTTTCATTTGCTGTTTGGTAGACCTTGGATGTTTGATAGGAAGGTTTTACATGATGGATTAAACAACACTTATATGTTTCGAAAGGGAGGGTCTCGAATAGTACTGACGCCTATGTCTCCATCAAAGGTGAACACTTTCCAAGAGCAAATAAGGACTATTTCTGCTTCTTTTAACAATAGGGCAAACGGGTCTATAAAGATACCAAAGTTCAATCCAAGAAATGACCCTCTAGATTTGAGGGCAAATCTTTTAGAGGCCCAAGGACATGATGGGAATCTACCCTATAATCCCAATAGTCAGGGAACCTAATTTAGATGTATGATCTAAATTGCTCACATGTATCCATTTCCTTATCTTATAATGTTTGAATTGCATTATAGCAGGTACAGTGATTAGTCTTTACAGGATGCCAAATAACCTACACTATTGATTAAATTGGGAACAACATCGAACTCACATCCAACGACCCGCGATGAACTCAATTGGCTCGAAGAATTAGCTTTCTGAAGACCATCTTTGTACTTGTTATTTTATTATTGGACCGGTCACTTTGTAATCATTTTTTGGGACTTTTTGATTTATTTGTATTTTGTTGAATTAGAACCAGCCACTTAGTGGTATAGGCATAATTTTTTAGACATTTTAACCCTACTTGGAGCAAGTATAAATACTTGCTAAGTAAGGTTTGTAAGGGACTTTTGAACATCTCATTTCTAAAATTTTTGGCCATCGAAAGTTTACCTCTTTCACGTCTTAAACTCTTACCAATTTCATCCTTGGAATTGTAGCGAGTTGACTTGAGAAGTATTGTGAGTAACATCAATTTTTTCTTATGTTGCTTCCTATTACTTTTAGTGCGTCATATCTATTTGTAATTAGTTGTGTTCTTTTGTTCTTGTTCACGTGTTTAGGGATCTAAATTTTCATATTTGAATTCAATTCCAATTTGATTGGAATTCGGTTCATCTTTGTGTAATCCTCAACATATATTACAATTGCAAGTGATCTTCATTCTAATTTGTCCTTGTAGTCATTTGAATTCATGCAATTAAGGTTCATTTGATTGTGGATTTCACGCCATCTTGTTGTGGAATTGGAATTAGATTTGGTGTTCTTACAATCTCGCTGAAAGGCACATCACATGAATTTGCAAATGAGTAAGCTGAACTTAACGCAAAAAAATGCAATGGTCATTTTTATTAAAAAATCTAATTTTGTCAAATTACATATTCATATTTTGAATCAAAAAATTATTTTTAACCTTCAAAAATTGCTTCCACTCCAAATTGAGCCAAATGTACAACTATTTTTTATTTTTCAAATTTTTCTTATATTTTTCGATTTTTGTTTTTTCTTTTTTTTTTTTGTCTTTTCTCATTTTTTCTTCTTCCCTTTTTTTTGAGTATTTTAGGCCTTGTCCCTAAAATTAGGGTTTAACCAAACTAAAAGAGACAAAAGATTCAAGGAATGCAAAAATGAGGTGCCTACAATGCTAATTCATAGGCCTATCAAGTATACCATCAATCCTCAAACTTCATTGATGAGTGTAGAATTTTTAAGTTATTTTTTATTTCGGTCTTAGCATGATCAAACTAGGTTGTATTAGGCTTTGTTTATGGACATCCAATATGTAGTACATGTTGCTCAACCAAAACAAATGTAAAGTTTAGTAACTTCTCATGAAACTATTTCTTGTGTTCTAGTTTTGAAAGCTTGTAGATTTTGAGCAAAACAGCAAAAAAAAGCATCTATAAACATTCATATTGGTTTTCCAAGTGAGATGAGCCAATATGAGAAAACTATAGAAACTTTAACAACTCTTTTTCTTGTTTGGGTATGTATAGCATGCTTACATAAGCTTTGCATAAATTATATTCTTCCTAATTACTTACGACATACATGCATACATAGATATGTACATACATATATATAGCTTTGCATGGATTATAAGCCTCCTAATTACTTTGACATACATGCGTACATATACACATACCATAATGAAAGCATGTTCTCATACTTAAAATGTAGACTTGGACAAGAATTCTTAATCATAAGCTCCAGTTACTCAAACGGTCGGAATGAATATATTTACAAAAAGAAAAGGTTATGCTTAGTCCCACATTACCTTGTTCTTATATTCAAACCTAGCATATAAGCTAAGATGGGATAGAATGTGTTTGAGAAAACTATTGGTTAGTGACAAGAGCTATAGGATGTATGTGGGCTCAATGTACATTGGGCTAATGCTTTCTAAGCTTAAGGATATTTGAACTCTTTTTCTTAATAATAATAATAATAGCAATAATCCTATAGGTTATGGTTTAACGAAGCTTAATGGGGTTAGTTGAGATAGTAAAGATGAGCTCCAAAAGTTTGATAAGATAGTAAACTGATACTTTTAAAAAAACAAATGAAAATTTTTATCTTCTCTCTTTTTCTTTTTCTTTTTTTAAACTTTTTTTTGGCCCCCCCAAAAAAAAAACCCTTAAACTTCCTATTTTTTAAATGTGAAATTGGCTTAGTTTTCCTCTTTTTCTTTTTGGGTTTATCTCTTCAAAAAAGGCTTTCTTAAATTTATTTCCTTCCTTTTTTCTTCGTTTCATTTGTTTTTCTTTTTCTTTCGGGTTTGCCTTTCTTTGCATACATCTCCCTTTTTTTAAACATCCCTAAAAACTTTTCTCAATTAAAATTTCTTGGCGAAATTTTTTTCTCTCCGTTTTTTCCGCCCCATTATTTTTAAAAAAAAGGGTTTCTTTTTCCCCTTATTTGTTTTTATTTAAAACCCTTTTAAAAAAACCCTTTTTTTTTTTTCTATTTTTTATCCTTAAATTTTCTCTTACTTGGGGCAAATTTTTTTTTATTTTTTTTTCTTAATAATTTTTGCTTCTTATTTTCGGTTTGGGGGTTTTAATTTTTTCCCCAAATTTTGTTAGTAAATTTTTTTTTAAACTTTTTTAAATTTTACATTACCTCAAATTTTTCTTTTTCTTCCTAATTTTACCTTTCCTTTTTCTTTTCTCTATCACTCCGTTATTTTCTTCGCTTTTTTGGTCTTGAAATTTAAAATTTTTTTTTCCTTCTATTCTTAAAATTTAAAAATTAAAACGCATTTCCTTTTCCATGGTCGTGGTCCAAAATCCCCCCTCAAAATTTGTTTTCGGGAAATTTATCTAAAAAAATTTCTTTTTTCCATCTTCCCTTTAGAAATACTTTTACATTTTTAATCTTAAACCTTTTAAATCTTTCTCCTTTTTCCTAAACCCCCACTTCATTTTTTCCCCTCTAGCTTTGTTTTTCTAAAATTTTCTATGGTTTTTCCCTATTCTTAAATTTTCTTTTCTTCCCCCGAATTTTTTTAACAAGTTTTCAAATTTTTCCTTGTTCCCATTGGCCTTCCCCTTTTTTTCCCCTAACTTTTGCCCCTTTTTTCCTTGGTTGGGGTTAAATCTCCATAGTTCCCCAAAACTCATTTTACTCTTTTCTTTATTAAAATCGTTTTTTTTAATTTTCAATTTTGCCTTTTCTCCCCCCCACAAAAATCCTCAAATTGCCGACTAAAAATTAAGGCTTTCTCTCCCTTTTCCCCCATTTTGGTTTTTTCCTCTTTTACTCTAATCCCCTTACTTTCCTTTTTTTATCTTTCCCGCTCTTTTTTTTATCTCAATTTTTAATTTTTTTCGGGTCCTTTTTCTTTTTCCTTCTTAAAAATCTTTTTTTTGGCCTTCTTAAAAACTCTGTCCCCCCTACTTTTTCTTTTTATATTTCTTAAACCTCGGGTTTCCTCTTTTTTTTAAAAGTCCTTAAAAAAAATCGTAAAAAACTTTAAAAAAATTTTTTTTGTCACTTTACTAATTCTCTTTATTCCCTTTCTTTTTCTTAAACCCCCCAAATTGTTCGTTTTTTTTGCCCCGTAATTTATTTCGTGAATTCTTTCTTAAATTTTCGGGTGCCTTGCCCTCCTAAAATTTCCTTTTTGATTTATTTTGAAAAATGCCAAAATATACCCCTTTTTTTTCCAATGCTAATCTACCGTTCAATCTACCCCCCCTTTTTTCTTTTCATTTTTTTTAAAAAACAACTTTCTAATTTTAGTATTATTATTATTATTTTTTAACTTCTCCAAGTGAAATTGATAATCAATTCAAAAATTTATACCCAATTATACCGTTATTAACCAAATTCCTATATACACTTTATTGATTTTATACAAAACTTTTGTTTGGGAAAAAATATATATCTATATACAAATAGACGAATTTAAGGGAATTTGGTTAACAAAAGAAGAAATGAAAATAAATAAATAAATTAGGTGAGCTTGTCTTCTAATTTCTGTATCTTTTCTTTCTTTCTTTTTTCTATATGATAAATAATTTAGAAGTAATAAACTTTACAATACTAAGTGTATACATATATAGTTATACATATATATTCTTGCGGACAATAATTAATATATCTATGTATATGTATTTTTATTTTTATTATTTTTTTCATACATATATAAATATATATTACATTATACTTACATTTTCTTTTCCTAAGCTATTATTAAATATATATGTATTGTACATACATACATACATTGTTGGAAAAGAAAAGAAAGAAAAACAAGAACACATAGAAGATAGGGAAAGGAAGAAAAGAAGAAAAAAAAAGAAAGGAAATCACAGGAGAAAAAGGGAACCAGAGAAGGAAAAGAAAAGAAAAACTATTATAATACCACAATATCTAAACACAACAAATTTCACTTATATACATTATATAACAAGCAATATATAAATATTATAATATATCACAGAGTGTTCCACTCACCTAAATTGATTAGCTTTAAAACTCTAAATAACTCTTGAGAAGTTCCATGAACTCAAATATTTCACCTAATAATAAACGAATAACAAACTTAAAGCTAACTCTACAAGTTAAACTCACTAAACTTAAAATAAAAATGACATCTATTTTTTTTTAATTCGTATGGAGTTTAGCTCAAATTTAGAGTTCGAAATTTACCTAGCAAGTGGATCTTATTGCGAAGTACTCCTTCCATGGATTGTAATGGTGTTTATGGTTTTTTATTTAGAGTTAGTATGAGGAAGATATGGATATTTGAAGTTTGGAGGAGAAAAAGGAATCGGAGAAGATATTGGAAAAGAAGAAGAAAAGAAAGAAGAAGAAAGAAAACAAAGAAAGGAAAGAAATTGAAAGGGCTAGACCGTGTGAGAGAAATGAGAGGAGAGAGAAAAGAGAAGAATTTATAGTTAAACAGGTTAGTCTGTGGATAGTTATCCAATTAAGGGTTCGGTTAGTATGCATATTAATATTTAATTATATTATCTAAATTATAATGTTTTATATAAAAATTTGTGTGTATACTAAATAAAATATTGTGAGTATAAATATATATTTAAAAATAACATTTAAGTATCATAAATCTAAAATTTTAACTTTTACTTCTTATTTGTTCTGTTTATCTAACGGATCTCCTTTTTTTCTTATTTTTCCATTTTAAATTATAATTAAGTTATTAAAATAATATTAATATATTATAATGATTAAAATTTCATTATTACTTTTCTCGAAATTTTTAGAATCACGAAAATATTATACATGTTACTCTAACCTAAAAGTACTTATTATTTTACTTATTTTCTTTAATTTTAGCATAGTTTTTCAAAAATTTTGGGGCATTTCATTCCTCCCCCCTTTAAGACGTTTTATCCTCAAAACTTCACCTCAGTTGTCTCTTTTCTTTCTTTTCTACCAATAACATTCTTGAGCTCTTAGTACATTTTAATTCTTCCCCATGCCACATAAATTTGATCCTAGGACTTGTAGGTTATGGGCCCACCTCGGTAATGATTACCTTTTAAGTGTTGACATTCTCATGGGTAGTTTTGTCCTCAAAACTTGATGGTTGCAAATTTACAATATCGATGGCATTAGTAAGACTACTCTTGCCATAATATCTATAATCAGCTCTTAAATCATTTTAGGTACTCTAGCTTCCTCAAAGACGTTCGTGAAATATCCTTGCAACCAAGGGGTCTTGAAAAGCTACAAACTTAACTAGTCTTGGATATCACAAGATCTAAATATCTACAACATAAGTTTGCTAATGTTAATGAAGGAGTTCAAGTGCTTAGTCAAGAATTCCAAAACGAAGAAGTTCAAATTTTGCTTGATGATGTTGATTAGTTTGTTAGAGGAAGTAGAATACTTCTCACTATAAAAAACAAAGATGCTCTAAATATATTGGAAGTAGGAGGAACTTACAAAATCAGGCCAATGCATTCTGATGAAGCCTTTCATCCATTATGCATGCATGACTTTAAAAGGGGGTCACTAGCATTTGAGTACATAGATCTATCTAAGAATATTGAGTAGCGACCCACCTACTAAGTCTGATTCTTGAACCTGATCAACATTCCTGTAACTATCTCTGGTACTTGTAGGTGGATTGCTACGCCGTCTCTAAATTAGAGATAAGGCAAATTTGGCTAATCCCGAACCTATAACTCCAACTTGTATGTAATTCTGTAAACGTCCTATAAAATGGCACTATCAGCACTGTCATTTCAAATTCACATCATATCTAAACACCTGTACTTAAAATCTCTTATCACACCATACATCATATATATATTTAATATCAGGATCTGTATTCTCGATAAGTAGGCACAACCTATGATTAATCCTGTAACCTTAAGTGGCTCAAAATGGATTATCAATACTTGTAAATCTTATTTACAAGCACTACAACATCATGTATAGGACATCCTATTACAAAATAATAGAGGTTCCAAAATGGAAACTAAAGGCCCGCTTGCCACTATTGACGCTTTCCAAAAATCCAAGTCTCTAGTAACTTATTCTTCAGTACTTGTACTTGAGGTTAGTAGAAATACTAACCCCTCAGCTTCTTAAGAAGTGAAGTGAGTATATAATCAAACAACTTAGCAAAAAGAAACAATGAAGTCACATAATAGTAACCAACAATATTATCAAATACTTCAAAAGTGATTACTTAAGCAAGCAAGTTTTCAACTCCAAGTTACACTTGTAGGAAACCCAATTCAATTTCTTACATTTTAATATCACCATGATTTTACTCAATGAACTTTTCCTTATAATCCCATTTTTTACTAAACTTATAACCTTTTCATTGAAGACCATTTCAAGTCTCTCCTATTTACTCACAGGTCACAAATACTTTTCAATTTACCCGAGTAGAGCTTGTCAACTGGTAGATAAACTATCCTCATGTACTTTTTAATACTCAATGTTTTCTCAGCCAATTAAGGCATCCTTATATAATCTTTTTAGTTAGAAATATTCAGTTCACCTTTTACCTACCTCGAACAAGAGGGGTGACCAGATCCCTATAGGTCACTGAACCGGGTTGGTTTATCAACCGTGCCTCAAACCTATCCAGATCGACTCATAGATCGTACCAGAAACTTACCATGTAAGGAACAAGACTTTCTTTACATTAAGTGTTTTGGGGTAGTAGGTACTTATAACCTAAACCACATTTGATTTGTTCGAGTCCTAAAATCAATTAGGTATACTTTAATGAAGTTATACATGACAATGATTAGTTTTCCATTTTATCATCCATTTAGATATTTCATTAGTTTTCCATTTTATCATCCATTTAGATATTTCATCATTATCGAGACAACAATAGTATGAACTCAACCAGTCATATAAACCTCATCCAGTAAGCTAAAAATAATTGAGCATTACATCACAATCATAAAGTGTCGAGTCTAATTTTTTATTTCCCATTCCTAATCCGATCTATACTAGACCTTATGCTCATCTAATGTAAATCCTCGACTTGAGTTAGGAATTTCATTTTGTTTTGGAGTCGCCACCCAACTGTTGTTGGGAAAGATTGAATTAGGACTAATTGGGAATATTAGTCCTAATTTGGACCACTAATCGTCGTGATTTCCTCTTCTCGTTTTTTGTGAAAAGAGGAAAGGGGAAAACCAGAGTTTCTAAGTTCGGAGGCTAACCTATTAAAACCCTAAGGTTACCACCTAATCTCCTAAAATCTACTCTATCTAGAAATGTCTTTTATTTTATTTTTATTGTGTTTTTTAGTGAATTATTCTAAGAAAATGATTTTTTATTCTTTTCAAGGGTTGCCCCCAAATGGGTGCCTCGTACCTGCTATTCAGGATCAAATAAGTCGTAGTTCGCTTTTCCTGAAAAATTTTAATGTGTTAGTGAACTTTAATTGTGAAATTTCTTTTAATTTATGTTTTTACCATTTTAGGATTTTTCTAAAAAAAATCTAAGTCTAAGCATGATAATTTGATTTTTGAAAATGATATTTTTAAGGAAAAACCAATTTTGGATTTATTTAAGAAAGTGATTTTTCTAAGTGATAAAAGTGTCATTTTTCTATTTTTCCACTCATTTCTACTATTATAAAGTTTTATTGATTTTTATTAATTTTTATGATTTTTTATAATTTTTTACTAATTTTTATTAAACTTTCATTGAAAATTTTCTCCTAGATTTTTCATCTATCCTATTCTAAAATCTAAATTTCATTATTATTCTTTTTTAATATTTTTATTATTTTCTTTATAAATTTTTACATTTTTATTATTTATTATTATAATTATTATTTTTATTCTTCATTCATTTTAAATTAAATCCTACAAATAATCTAATTTCTAACATTTTTTTCTATTTATTGAATTGTAAATACAAATAAGTAAATAAATAAATTCGAAATAAATAAAATAACTAAATAAATAAAAAAAATCGAAAAATCCAACTTACCTGGATCCGGGTCAGTGCACGGGTCGGGTCGATCAGACGCGGCAGTTGGAGATGCTCGTTGACGACGTTCCGGTGGCCTTTCGAAGCGGTTGAGGTGTCGATTCCTAGGTTTTCGGGGGTGAGGAACTCAACTGTGGTGGTGGTTTGCTTTAGAAACGCCTCTTAGTGGCTGCTCAACACTTGATCGATGGTCGCGGTTTTGAAGAAATCCGGCGAGGCTTCGATTCTCTCCTTTTTCTCACTTTTGATCCGTGCTTCTGCCTCTCCACTTCATCCTCTATTTATAGGCGCAAGAAATCGAGCTGGATAAGCTCGGATTTCCACCGATTGAAGCAAATCGAATTTGCGGTTAAAAACCCATCTCTGATTTATGCAAATCCATTGATTTGTTGCGATTTGATTCCAATTGGATGATGTTTATCTTATTTCTATTGAAGATCTGTTGGATTTGTGCAAAAAATCAAATGAAAACGATCGAAATTCGGATTTTTCTCCTCACCGGCGATCTCGGACAGAGGTTGAAGATGATCACGCGCCCGGCAAGTGCGTTCGCCCCGACCAATCGAATGCTGACATGTGTCCCAAGTAGAGAAAAATTTCTCAAAACATGGATTCTGCTTCCCTCGCGTTTCGAACCCTTGACCGAGCCCACTCCCGCGTGCGCCTGACCCTAGTCGGGACCAGCCGAGCTAGCCCACTTTCGCGATTTTATTATTTTCGAAATTTGCATATATGCAATGCCATTTTTTAGTTTTTTTTTTTTTTTGGAATTTCAAAAATTTGTAAAAATTATTTAATCCTTTTTATTGCCATTTATGCAATTATTTTCCAAAATTGATGTATTTTTCCTATTTATTTTATTTTTTGAAAGTTTTTCCTATTTTTGCTAAATTATACAAAAAATGGAAAAATTTGGAAAAATTTGGGAATTAATTGTGGTTGATTATTATTGATCATTAGGGCAAAAATGGGGTGTTTACAGCTGCCACTATTTGTAGTAAAGTTTGAAAAACTTAACTACAAGGACAAGAAAGACGCCATTTTTGGCCTCTTGATTGAATAGACAACTTCTTAGTTTGGCTAGTTATTTGGAAATTGGTTTCTGGTCGGAAATGCTCCATGAGCTAATAATCCCACGAGTATTTTGTAATGGTTGGTATTTCTTAGGAAATTGTCCTAACAAGATAGAGTAATGTATCCTCCCAAAAAGTGCTCTATGGGCTGACTAATTGGCGATAGGAACAATCTCAAGAATTGTTTAGGGGTGTGTTATTGTAAGTGGAATAGCTGATGATAAGAAGCGTCTTATCGGAATAGCAACCTTGAAGAGAAGATTGTCTTAGGAAGCGCTCTTATGAGTTGGCCACCTACTAATAGAAGCGTCTGACATAGACTAGCGACTATTTGGAAAAAATACCTTCAAAGAGTGCTCCTATGAGCTGGCTAATCGGTCATCAAATTTGAAAAGTGCTCCTACGAGCTGACTAATTGATAGATTTGAAAAGTGCTCCTTTGAGCTAACTAATCAATAGATTCGAAAAGTGCTCCTCTAAGCTATCTGATCAATAGATTCGAAAAGTGCTCCTTTGAGCTAACTGATCGATAGATTCGAAAAGTGCTCCTCTGAGCTAACTGATCGATAGATTCGAAAAGTGCTCCTATGAGCTAACTAATCGATGATTTCAAAAAGTGCTCATGTGAGCTAACTTTAGGAAAAGGTGTCTAGGAAAGTGCCCCTTTCGCGGGCTAACTAACCTATAACGAGAGGACATGCCTCAAAAGGTGCCCCTATGGGCTGACGTTTCTGAAGGTGTGTTTGGGAAAGTGCCCCATTGTGGGCTGACTAACCTATAGCGAAAAGTGTCTTCTTAGACTCACGACCCTGGGGGAGAAATGTCTCGAAAGGTGCCCCTACAGCTGACCTTGAGACGAGATATTTAAGAAAGTGCCCCATTGTAGGCTGACTAACCTATGGCATAGAGAAACGTCTCAAAAAGGTGCCCTTATGGGCTGACCCTAAGAGAGGATGTTTAGGCGAGTGCCCCAATGTGGGCTGACTAACCTACGACCAAATGTCTCAAAAGGTACCCCTATGGGCTAACCCTGAGAGATGAAGTTTAGGAAAGTGCCCCTCTATGGGCTGACTTATAAGTATAAATTAACACTTGTATTTTAGACGAATTCTATTTGTTTGTGTAATAAGTTGATGTTATCTTGAAGAATTTTGATACTTAAAAGAGAAATATTTCAGTTTCAGGGATGAGGACCAATATTCTGAGAGGAGATATCGACTTAGATTGAAATCGGAGAAGAATACACGAAGAAAATAGCTTTTTGGAAGAAACAAGGGAAGTATACGGGCGTGTATTTCCAGAGCATGGCCGTGTGTTTGGCTTGAAAAACCAACAGAAGCTTACACGGTTTAAGTACATGGCCGTATGTTATTAGCCGTGGGTTCTTTATTATTTCAAATACCATTGCTAGGCACGACCGTGTATAACCGTGGGTTGAGACTGTGTATACGGAAAAGTTTGGCCGTTTCAGGAGATTTTTCGATTTCCATATATATATCTCTTCGTTTTCCAAAAGGGGGAGTTCAAGAGGGAAGAAACCGAATAGGAAGTAAAGTGAAGACACTTGAAGCAGAGAGAAAAGAGGAGAAAAGAAAGAAGAGGAGAAGACGGGGGAAGCTTACCTAAGGGAAAGGCAACATCAACGGATTCATCCTTATCTTCTGAAGTGTTTATGCACACGGGTTCTTCATCTTCATTGAGTTGTATCTTGAAACTCATGAGTGGCTAGTTTATTTTTACCCGAACCTTACGAATTCTAATTGTCATGTAATATGGGATTGATTGCATAGTTAATGAATAGTGGAATTCTTTGAATTTATTCATGTTGTTCATGTAGTGTTGCTAATTTGATATATGGCTAGCATTGAGTTTGCATTGATTTCTTAGAAGTTGATTGGAAAATCTCTTATTTGAATAGATTATGCATGAATAAAGGAATTTGTATGTAATCTAAAGATAGAGAACCTAAATTTTCCGTATTAGATTGAATTAGATAATTTGACCTAATTGAGGGTTCAAGAGTGCTAATGCAATTCTAATTGATTTTGATAAAAGAGGAATCTTTATCAATGGGATTAGGATTAGGAGCTAATGAATCTGGGAAGAACACTAGCTTAGTGTTAGATACTTCGCGGTTCATAGTTAACCATTGTTCGTTATTTGATTTATAAAAAAAGGGTAAAGTTACATGATAATTAGAAGAGTAAGGGTAGGGTATGTTCTTAATTATCGGATTTAGTAATCAAGTTATTGTGTTATTTTTAATTGCTATAGGTTTTGTTAAGTGTTTTAAATTTAAATTGAACCTCTCAAATTTATGCAGTTAGATAGTCGGTTTAGAGTTATTATTGGTACTTGCTGATCCCTGAGGATACGATACCTAAACATAGTTCTATACTATTGCAATCGATAGGTGCACTTGCCTATTTGATCGTAACAGAGAGTCATAGAAAAGGGATTTTTTAAATTTGTGTGATTACAGTCATCAACAAGTTTTTTGCGCCGTTGCCGGTGATCGGCGATATTAAGAAAGCTCAACGCTTACTAATTTAACCATTTATTCTTTTGCTATTTATCATATTCATTTTCATGTTTTTTTGGTAATTAACTCATTTTGGTGTTCTTTGGAGTGTATGACAAGGAGTTCATCATCAAAACTTCTTGATTTCGATCCAGAAATAGACCGGACATTCAGATGGAAACTAAGGAGCATTGAAGAGCAACAAGTGGGTGAGGGAGAATTATCATCAATTGAAGGAGAAAGTTCAGTTGCTAAGGAAGAGCAACCTGTGAATAGCAGTAGAGTTAACATTGAAGCAATGGTAGACCAACGTCGGACTATGGTTGATTATTCCAGGCCAACTTTAGATAGCACTGGTTCATGTATCGTAAGACCTGCAATAGCGGCTAATAACTTCGAAGTTAAAGCCTCTACAATGAATTTGATACATAACCAGTGTCAATTTGATGGCTTACCTGATGAAGATCCCCACGCTCACATTCAAATGTTTCTGGACATCTGCGCCATTGTGAAACAGAACGGGGTGACTGATGAGGCGTTGAAGTTGCTGTTGTTTCCTTTCACCTTGAGGGGAAAAGCAAGGCAGTGGATAAGTTCACTGAAACGGGAATCCACTACTACATGGGCCCAACTGGCAGAGTCTTTTCTAAACTATTACTTTCCACCATCTAAGACTACAAAATTGAGGAACGATATCACATCGTTCACTAAATTGGATAACGAGCCCCTTCATGAAGCCTAGATAAGGTTCAAGGATTTGCTTAGGCGGTACCCACACCACCAAATGCCTAACTAGCTGCAAGTTTCAACTTTTTACAACGGGCTCGATTATCCGACACGATAAACCATTGATGACGTTGCTGGTGGTACACTTAATGTGAAGACTCCTGAAGAGTCTCTAGAACTATTTGAAAATATGGCCAAGAACAACCATCAGTGGAGTAACGGTAGGTTGAGGCAAAGGGTAGCAGGGGTTTATGAGGTTAATATGATGACCACTATTGCTGCAAAAGTGGATGCCCTTGCTATGAAGGTCAACGGGATGGCGTTGTCTTAGCCATCCCAATACCATCCAGTCGATTCAGCTACCAATTCCATGATCTAAGAGACCAATGAGCAAGTTGACTATGTTGGAAATCCCACACGACCTTAGAACAATCCCTACAGCAACACATATAATCCAGGCTGGCGCAATCACCCTAATTTTTCATGGAGTGATCCGCAATTTCCTTGGGGTAATGTGCCCGTGCCTGGATTCGAAAGACCTCCACCACCACCTGTTACAGAAAAGAAGTCCAATATAGAGGACATGATTGCTAAGTTCATTCAGGTCTCAGAGCAGCGTCAGCAAGCAACAGATGCTACTCTAAGAAATCATGAGGCTTCTATACACAATTTGGAAAATCAGGTGGGTCAGATTGCTAAGATGCTCTCAGTGAGACCTCAAGGGTCTTTGCTTGGAAACACTGAACCTAATCCTAGGGAGCAGGTAAAGGCAGTGACCCTAAGGAGTGGAAAAGAACTACAATCTGACATCATTGGGGCACTAGTGGTTGCATAAAGAAAGGGAGTTGAAGAGCCACATGATGGGGGTAGTGAGAAGGAAGATGCTACTGAGGAGGTAAAGGAGAAGGAAATCAAAGAAAAGGAGTCAGTAGAGGGGAAGACCAAGGCATCAACAGTTCAGCCATATAAGCCTTGAATTCCATATCCGGGCTGACTGAAAAAGGATCAAGACAAAGAGCACTTCGGTAAGTTTTTGGATTTCTTTAAGCAATTACATATTAACATACCATTTGTAGAAGCTCTTTCACAAATGCCCAGATATGCCAAGTTCCTGAAGGATCTACTGTCAAACAAGAGGCGACTGGAAGAAATTTCTACCGCAGTTATAGGAGTGGAGTGTTCGGCTATCTTACAAAACAATTTGCCACAAAAGCTCAAGGATCCGAGTAGTTTTACTATTCCATGCTTAATTGGTGAACTGCTTGTGGAGAGAGCTTTGGTAGGCCTTGGGGCAAGCATAAACTTGATGCCCTATTCCTTGTTTAAGCAATTAAACTTGGGAGAGCCGAAGCCCACTAGGATGAGTCTACAGCTGGCAGATCGCTCGGTCAAATTCCTTAGAGGAATCATTGAGGATGTCCTGGTAAAGGTAGAAAATTTCATTTTTCCTATTGATTTTGTAATTCTAGATATGAATGTAGATGTAAAGGTCCTACTGATTTTAGGAAGACTTTTCCCGGCTACTGCAAGAGCTGTGATTGATGTAGTGGATGGAAAGCTGGTATTGAGAGTGGGAGCAGATGAGTTGGTGGTGAAAATTCCAGCAGCACTGAAACAATCGCTGAACGCCGATGATACTTACTATGCTGTTGATTGCATTGACAGGTCAGTAATAAGTGTGATGCAAGAATTGTTATGTGGAGATCCATTGGAATTCAGTTTAACTGTGAATGATGATGAAGTGAGTGAGAATGTGGAGATACAAACTGTGAAAGCTCAACTGCAAGCCTGTGAGGAAGTAGTTTGTCACAGAGGATTTGAAAAAATAGGGCCCAATGAAGAAGGGAGGTTAAAACCGTCTGTTAAAGAGCTTCCTGAACTTGAGTTGAAGCAACTTCCTGAGTACCTAGAGTATGCTTTTCTGGAAGCTAACTCAAAACTCCCCATCATCATTTCTGCTAGTTTGTTGAGGGAGCAAAGGGACTATTTACTAGGAGTCTTGAAGGAGCACAAGCGAGCTCTTACTTAGAAGATATCGGATATTCAAGGTATTAGCCCCTCATTTTATACCCATAAAATCTTGCTAGAAGATGATTTTAAACCGGTGATACAACCTCAGAGAAGGTTGAACCCCAACATGAAGGAGGTGATTAAGCTTTTAGATGCGGGGTTGATTTATCCCATTTTCGACAGTCCTTGGGTCAGTCCTGTGCAAGTTGTACCAAAGAAAGGGGGAATGACTGTGATCCCCAATGAGAAAAACGAACTCATACCTATGAGGACGGTAATTGGTTGGCGAGTGTGCATAGATTATAGAAGGCTGAATGATGCAACTCGTAAGGATCACTTCCCTCTCCCTTTTGTGGATCAGATGCTAGAGCGATTGGCAGGACATCTATATTACTGTTTTTTAGATGGAATGTCAGGATATTTCCAAATCCCAATCGCTCTAGAGGATCAGGAAAAGACCACTTTCACATGTCCATATGGTACTTTCGCTCATAGGCGCATGCCCTTCGGATTATGCAATGCACCGGCTACGTTTCAGCGGTGTATGATGGACATTTTTGAGGACTTAGTGGAAGGGATCATGGAGGTCTTTATAGATGATTTCTCCATCTTTGGTGATTCTTTTGGTGCTTGTCTAAGCAATTTGAAGAAGGTTTTGATTCGATGTAAGGAGACGAATCTTGTGTTGAACTGGGAGAAATGCCATTTCATGGTAAAGGAGGGCATAGTTCTAGGGCACAAAATTTCTCATAGAGGAATCGAAGTGGATAATGCAAAGGTGGACACAATTGCAAAACTTCCACCACCTTCTTCAGTAAGAGCCATTCGAAGCTTTCTCGGGCATGCTGGATTTTACAGGAGGTTCATTAAGGATTTCTCTAAAATAGCCCGTCCATTGACACGTCTATTAGAGAAAGACGTGCCCTATGATTTTACCAGTGAATGTCTTGAGGCCTTTCAACACGCTTAAGAAAAGGTTGACCCAAGCACCTATCATGGTGGCTCCTGATTGGGGTCTTCCTTTCGAGTTGATGTGTGACGCAAGTGATTTTGCTGTGGGAGCAATCTTAGGACAAAGGAGGGACAAGCACTTCCAACCAATCTATTATGCTAGTAAGACCCTCACAAGTGCTCAAGAGAACTACACCACGACCGAGAAGGAACTTCTAGCTGTGATTTTTGCGTTTGATAAGTTTCGGTCATATTTGATTCTGTCCAAGGTAATTGTTTACACTGACCATTCAGCTCTCAGCTACCTTTTGTCCAAGACAGATGCGAATCCACGCCTCATCTGGTGGATATTGCTTCTACAAGAGTTCGATCTGGAGATTAGGGACAAGAGGGGAGCTGAAAACTTAGCTGCTGATCATCTCTCTCGCTTGGAGAACCTATACTTGGAGGAATTGAAAGAAGAAGAGATTGATGATGCTTTTCCGGAGGAAGGATTGTATCAGATTAACAAGGTAAGTATTAATTCTGAGCCTTGGTTTGCTGATTTTGCAAATTACCTTGTTTGTAGAATACTCTCGAGTAACAAAACTTATCAGCAAAAGAAGTGGTTCTTTGCTGAGTTGAAGCACTATTTCTAGGAGGAACCCTTCTTATTTCGTTTGTATGCTGATCAGGTAATCAGGAGATATGTATCTGAGCAAGAGGGGTAAGAAATTCTGAGACACTGTCACACTGGACCAACAGGGGGTCACTACAGTGTGAATCGAATAGCTCACAAAGTATTGGAATCGGGATTCTATTGGCCAACCTTATTCAAGGATTCCTTCAACTTTGTAAAAACATGTGACAGGTGCCATCGAGTTGGAAGTATGTTAAAGCACGATGAGATGCCCTAAAATTTCATCCTGGAGTGTGAGGTATTCAACGTATGGGGGATTGATTTCATGGGACCATTTCCCAATTCCTTCGGGAATAAGTACATATTGGTGGCGGTGGATTATGTGTCTAAATAGGTAGAAACTTTTCTCTAGGTTTGGAACACTACGGGCTTTAATTAGTGATAGGGGAACACATTTCTGTAATGTGCAATTGGAGAAAGTGCTGAAGCGATATGGGGTCACCCATAGATTAGCAACCCCCTATCACCCACAGACAAGTGGTCAAGTAGAAGTTTCTAACCGTGAGCTAAAAAGGATTCTAGAGAAGACAGTAGAGCATCACTGAAGGGATTGGTCGGAAAAATTGGATGATGCATTGTGGGCCTATAAGACAACTTTCAAAACTCCTTTAGGTACCACCCCATACCTACTAGTGTTTGGGAAAGCTTGCCATTTGCCAGTAGAGTTAGAACATAGAGCTTTCTGGGCTTTGCGTACTCGTAACATAGACTTAGAGGCCGTTGGTAAGAAGAGGAAGTTTCAGTTGAATGAACTCGATGAATGGCGTGCAATGGCTTATGATAACATGCGAGTTTATAAGGAGAGGATGAAGAGGTATCATGACATGCGGATTCATCATCCGAAACAATTCAGTGAGGGAGATCATGTTCTTTTATTCAATTTGCGACTGAAGCTTTTCCCAGGTAAGTTGAGATCGAAGTGGTTCGGGCCGTTTAAGGTGAGAAAAGTCTTTCCTCATAGAGCGGTGGAATTGGAACACCCGAGTGGACACACCTTCAAAGTAAATGGGCAACAATTGAAGCTATATTTTGGGACTCACGGGGAAAAAGAGGGCCAAGAGGAGTTTAGACTCCATCCTCTTGTGAATTAATTAGATGCAATCTCATTTCGTCGAGCAAACGACGTTAACCAAAAGCGCTTGATGGGAGGCAACCATGTAGTTTTTAGGTAAATTTTTCTTTCATCATAACCATCTATTCTATTTTTTTTTTTTTGTTGTTGAATGACTTGACAGGGTGATACTTATGTTATGGATCTTGAAGATGACATGAGAAATATGTTCAACAAGTTTGAAAGGGCTAGAACACTCAATGGAGGTGAGTATTGTTCTTTAACGGAGATACACGACTATATATTCTTATTTTACACTGTCGTGTAAATGCAAATTTCATGCACAGAAGGTTACACGGCCGTGTACCATAGGGCGTGTATACTGGAAATTTTTGCACGGGTGTTTTACATACCCGTGTATGTGACCGTGTATGGAGTTTAAAAAAATTACAGAAGGATACACGCCTAGGAGGCACAGGCATGTAACGTGGCCGTGTGTGCGGCCGTGTAAATCTTAAACCACACAACCGTTAGGGTTTAATTGGTGTAAGCAGTAGGATCCATTCATCTCTCTTCATATTTTTTTTTCTTCACTCCATTTTCATAATCATCTCTCTTCACTCCCACTAATTCTTCTTGTGATTTTTTGCACCCATTCCTCCAGATTTATTAAGGTATGGATCTCTACTTTCTCTTCTCAACTCTCTTTTATTTTCCATGCAATGTTGAACTAAAGAACACTTTCTATGTGTTCTAATCAAGGGGCTTTCATGTGATTTATTCATTGTTGATGATTTATCTTCCTTACTTCGAAATCTGTCATACTTTTGTATGGAATTCATGATGATTTTTTTTTTTTTTGTTTTTGGACACAAACCTAGGGTTTCTACCTTTTGAGTAATTTGTGTTGTTTTTTAGATGTCATTCACATGAAAAATTGTGTAAAGAATGGATTTCTGTATTGAGATTGTTACATCATTGATTTTAAACGGCCGTTGTTGCAAGGTGTATATTTTTTAATTGAGGTGAGAATGTGTGATTCGAATACGGCGGTATGCCGGGCGTGTATGGGCATGTGTGCTAGGCTTGTATTTCCAATTAAGTCTAATTTGTGATTTTCTACTTGGATTGTAACTCTAACTTACATATTATCTGTCATACAAGGGAGAGTGTTTTGTGTACAAATTGTTAGCTATGATCTTACTTATCACCTCAAGAAGGTATAATCTGGTTTTGTTCTTTTTTTTTTTTTTTTTGTTCTTGTATCTCTAGATGCCTCGGATAAAGAATGTTGCTCAGAAGAGGCGCCATGATGACGAGGCCAGTAGTAGTAGAGGGGCAATCCGCTATCCTGTAAACATAAGGGTTGAGTATCGGCCAATCTACCATAACCACAAGAGCACAAAAATCGTTAGGCCAAATGTGGCTCTTGATTGGGATGTTATGGGGTGGTTTGGCATTCATCATGAGGTTGAGGGTCTTCTGCATGACCCTGCTTGGGTGAGATTGTTTTCTATCGAGGAAAAAATCTATTTGGACCTGACACTCACCTTTACTGCTACCTTCACCATCAAGGAGCCCATGAGTGCTGGGATAGATAATGAAGTTGAGTTCCATGCGATGGGTCAATACAGGAGATATTTAAAGATGGATTTTATTGAAGCTATGGATATCTATGAATCTACATTTCTCCACTCTTCCGCCTTCCATCAAGTACCATTGGGATTTCCCCACAGGTTTCGAGCAGGAGATTATTGGCCCTAATTGGGATCGGGCATCTACACTTCTTCTTCTACAAAACGTTCCACCTTTAGGCGGCTATCCTTTCGGATGCTTCATTACATCTTTGCTCGTTCCACTACGGGCCGTATTGATTCGAAAGGAGTGGTCAATGCCCAGGATGTGCTCCAGCTATGGAGTATGAAAACGGGGACTCCTATCAATGTCGGGTTGTTTGCTGCATTTTGTTTACTCCGACAAGTAGAAGCAGGGAATAGGGGAATCTTTGTGGGTTCCTGGATTACCCGGATTTTGAAATTTTTAGAGCTATTCCCTGTATGCGAACCTGGCAATTGTATTGGAATGACTATTCGGCTATCAGTTGCACCCATTATTGGGTGGGGTCATAAACCTCAACACAATGAGGAAGACTCCGATGATGACATGGTGAAATTGAGAGGTATGACCCTAACCAGGAATCTGAGGTTGGGGAAGGTGAAGAAGAAAGAGCTGCCTTAAGGGAAAGGACTTAAGAAGATGAAGTCCAGAAAACTATAGGGGAATTAAAGACCCAAATTCAAGGATTGAAGGAGCAACAAGACAAAATTAAAAAAAAAAAAAAAACAAAGCAAATTGAAAAGATTTATTCAAAATTGTTTTACTAAGTTGGGTGACAAGTTGGATATAGACTTTACATCTTGCAATTGTTCGAGTGATGAAGACGTCCGGGTCGATGCACATACATAAGTTCCAGGTTCTTCCTCTCGACATGAAGAGGGCGATCATCAAGATGACTCAGATAATGAGGATGAGGATTGAAGAATGATTGTTGGGTGTTAACTTTTTGAATCCCTTCTATAGGATTTTATGTTTTCTTTTTGTCAAGACTTTGCATTAAAACAGGGTTGGATGCTATTATTGTTCTTTCTTTATGCTTTTATTTATTTTTTCTTCTTTTCTTTTCTTTGGTTTTTCATTTTAGAGATTCTATTAAATTGATGAAGTACATAACTTTAGTGGCATGACAAGATTGGGGAGGATAAATATTTGGAGTTCTTTTCAAGAACTCATAGTCCTGTGCGCATGAATGATATTGATTTGAGTTTTTCTACAAAAGTGGATGCCGAATGCGCGATTCTAATACCGATCCAGAGGAGTCTCGTTTCTCCTTCTCTTTTATTTCCATTTTCTTCCCTTTTTGTGTACTTCAATGTAGACATTGGGGACAATGTCTAAACCTAAGTGTGGGGGAGGAAACTGAGATAAGAAGCATGAAATATAAGTGTTAATAAATCAAAAGTATAAAGTTTCCCCACTTAAGATGTATGTAATGAATTACTAACAATCAAGAATTATTGCTGAGATTTTGCTATATTACATACTGTGTTGAAAATTCTTGGGAATTTTGCAAATGTTTACTCTCTTATCTTGTTTTATAAATACTCTGCCAGAATTACAAGTTGAAATCCAAGTGAAGAGAATTACTTGTTGTTTAAGCAATTATTTCGAGAATTGAGAGTGAATTAAGATCTCTAGTAGGTTTAGTATGCTCTTTCTTTTGCCATTAATGTGAGTTATGCAATTCTGAGTAAAGGAGTAAAGGATACTTGTAACTTGGTGATTCCTTTTCGCAATTATTAGAACTAAGAACTTTGGGAGTAATTATCTTTGTTAAAAAAAAAAAAAAGTTCAGAAGTGGGCCTCATTGACTCGAGTAATTAAGCCTGAGGGGTGCCCTCTTGAGGGAATAACATCTATTGACTTGGGTAATAAACTCGGGATCAATGGCTGAAAGCTCGCTACAAGGGTCGTGAGAAAAGTCCGAGAAAACTGAACTTAATTGAGCTGTAATTGAAATTAATTAATTGAGATGGTAGAGGTTCGAAGGGGTATCTTAAAACCTAGTAGCCTAAGATCGTCCGGTCTGGGACTTACTAACCAAGGAAACCATTTTAGTTGAAAGGTTTAAGAAAATAGACAGTTGACTTGACTCGAACAAGTAAATCCGAGGGATGCCTTCTATGCTGAGAGGATAACGTCTGTTAACTTGAGTGATGAGCTCGGGATTATCGATTGAAATTTCGTTATATGAGTCGGTTAACTAAGTGAAGTACTTAATGGAAAATCTCCCAATTTTATTTAAAAGGACTAAAGGAAAGAAAAATCCAGGAGATAAGTGGATACAACATTTCTTTACTCCTCATTGCATTACTTATAGGAGTAGTTAAGAGGGAAATATACTTTACACTATTGGCACTGATCTATGTTCGATTTCACTTTTGGGAATTTGTGTTTAAATGATGAGAGTACTAGTTTAAGCCACTTGGATTAGCCTTAAGAATTTTGGTATTTGTATCTTGTAAATAAGTAATGGTGGGATTGAGTAGAGATTGCGTATTATGGGGGGTAAACTATGAGAATCAATGATGCAAAAAGAAATTCTTGATTGCTAAGTTAATGAAAATCTTGTCCTTAGTTTTTCTTTGGCTTTATTTATTTTATTTTATTTTATTTGTTTGCTTGAGGACAAGCAAACGTTTAAGTGTAGGTGAGTTTGATAAGTATAAATTAACACTTGTATTTTAGATGAATTTAATTAGTTTGTGTAATAAGTTGATGTTATCTTGAAGAATTTTGATACTTAAAAGAGAAATATTTCAGTTTCAGGGATGAGGACCAATATTTTGAGAGGAGATATCGACTTGGATTGAAATCGGAGAAGAATACACGAAGAAAATAGCTTTTTGGAAGAAACAAGGGAAGTACACGGGCGTGTATTGCTAAAGCACGACCGTGTGTTTGGCTTGAAAAACCAACAGAAGCTTACATGGTTTAAGTACATGGCTGTGTGTTATTAGCCGTGGGTTCTTTATTATTTCAGACACTATTGCAAGGCACGGCCGTGTATAACCGTGGGTTGAGACCGTGTATATGGAAAAGTTTGGCCGTTTCAGGAGATTTTTCGGTTTCCATATATATATCTCTTCGTTTTCCAGAAGGGAGAGTTCAAGAGGGAAGAAACCGAATAGGAAGTAAAGTAAAGACACTTGAAGCAAATAGAAAAGAGGAGAAAAGAAAGAAGAGGAGAAGATGGGGGAAGCTTACCTAAGGTAAAAGCAACATCAATGGATTCATTCTTATCTTCTGAAGTGTTTATGCACACGGGTTCTTCATCTTCATTGAGTTGTATCTTGAAAATCATGAGTAGCTAGTTTATTTCATACCCGAACCTTACGAATTCTAATTGTCATGTAATATGGGATTGATTGCATAGTTAATGAATAGTGGAATTCTCTAAATTTATTCATGTTGTTCATGTAGTGTTGCTAATTTGATGTATTGCCAGCATTGAGTTTGCATTGATTTCTTAGAAGTTGATTGGAAAATCTCTTGTTTGAATAGATCATGCATGAATAAAGGAATGTGTATGTAATCTAGGGATAGAGAACATAAATTTTCCGTATTACATTGAATTAGATAATTCGACCTAATTGAGGGTTTAAGAGTGTTAATGCAATTCTAATTGATTTTGATAAAAGAGGAATCTTTATCAATGCGATTAGGATTAGGAGCTAATGAATCTGGGAAGAACATTGGCTTAGTGTTAGATACTCCGCGGTTCAAAGTTAACCATTGTTCGTTATCTGATTTATAAAAAAAGGATAAAGTTACATGATAATTAGAGTAGTAAGGGTAGGGTATGTTCTTAATTATCGGATTTAGTAATCAAGTTATTGTGTTATTTTTAATTGCTATAGGTTTTGTTAAGTGTTTTTAATTTAAATGAACCTCTCAAATTTGTGCGGTTAGATAGTCGGTTTAGAGTTATTATTGGTACTTGCTGATTCCTGATGATACGATACCCGAACATAGTTCTATACTGTTACAATCGATAGGTGCACTTGCCTATTTGATCGTAACAGAGAGTCATAGAAAAGGGATTTTTTAAATTTGTGTGATTACGGTCATCAACACTGACTAACCTATGATAGGGAGAAATGTCTCGAAAGGTGCCTTAATGTGCTGACCCTACGAGAGGATGTTTAGGGGAGTGCCCTAATGTGAGCTGACTAACCTTATGCTTTTAAACATACTTTTACTGACTGAGCTAAATGATTTGATGTTTTCATGATATGCGGATGATAGTTATTTATTTTAATATGTTTGCCAATTTATCGTGGATAGCAACCAAACAACCGAACCTTCGTGTTGGTTTGCTACTGCTTCGCTTACTCTTGCTTTGACACGGGGTTGAAGATCTTGATGTTCTTCCTTTCTTGTGTGCATGGCTCTTTTTGACAGTAGTGTTATCCTACTAATGCACCAGGTTTTAATGCTCAAAAATAGATAGAGTTATATTACAAAATTTATTGAGATTCATTGTCATTTTAGTGTTTATCCTTCATTGGTGAGGTGATGGGTAATGTGTTTAAGAATGTTTGTTGTAATGAGAATTGGTTGGAATTATCGACCATTCAGAGACATTAACTTTGCTTGTAAAAAAAAAATAAAAACTGGACTCAACGAAACTTGTATTGAATATTGGCTTTGATAACATTGGCAAAATTTCAATTCCCTTGCCTAAGGTTAGTACATCTTCACAGCATCTGCATTAATGGGGTCTCTCAATTCTGGACCATCCATTTGAGTTAATATTAAAGCTCCTCCAGACAATACCTTTTTTATCACATACAGGCCTTCATAATTTGGAGTAAATTTTCCTCTGGAGTCTTGGGCATTCGGGAGAACCTTCCTTAGCACCAGATCCCCCTCTTTGAAGTATCGAGGCCTCATCTTCTTGTTAAATGCCCTGGCTATCCTTTTTGGTAACACTGGCCATGACATAGTGTAATGAGTCTTTTTTCATCAATCAGATTCAGCTGATCAAGCCTCTTCTTTACTCAGTCTGATTTAGTTAACTGAGTTTCTGACATAATTCTGAATGATGGTATTTTGACTTCGACTAGTAGCACTGCCTCAGTACCATATACCAATGAATATGGGGTAGCTCCAGTAGATGTTCTTATTGAAGTCCTATAAGCCATGAGAGCAAACGGCAACATCTCGTACCAATCTTTATAAGTAGTTGTCATTTTTTTGATGATCTTTTTGATATTCTTGTTAGCTGCTTCTACTGCCCCGTTCATTTGAGGTCAGTAGGGAGTTGAATTTCTATGGTTTATGTGGAATTGTTGACATAAAACTGTCATCGACTTGTTATTAAGATTGGTACCGTTGTCGGTGATGATGGACTCAGGAACTCCATATTGAGCTATTATGTCCTTTTTCAAGAAACGAACTATTACCCCTTTTGTGACATTGGTATATGATGAAGCTTTTACCCACTTGGTGAAGTAATCAATTGCTACCAATATAAACCTGTGGCCGTTGGATGCCGTCGGAGTGATTGGGCCAATTATGTTGATTCCTAACATGGAGAAAGGCCATGGTGCTGACAATAAGTGCAACTCATTGGGCGAAGCATTTATCCGGTTTGTGTACACTTGACACAAATGACAGTGCTTGACATATTTTATGCAATCTGATTCTATGGTTAGCCAATAGTATCCCAACCTCATGATTTTCCGGGCCAACATGTAGCCGTTCATATAAGGTCCACATACCCCTTCATGTACTTCTTTCATCAGTTCGCATGCTTCATTTTTATCCACACATCTTAGCAAGGTGGTATTAAACGATCTTTTGTAAAGTATAGACCCACTTAATAAGAAATGACTTGCTAACCTTCTGAGCGTTTTGGTCATTCTTGCTAGCCATTTTAGGGTATTTGCTTTCTTGGAGAAAAGTTTTGATGTCATGATACCAAGGCTTGTCATCTTGTGCTTTTTCAATTGCTAAACAGTAGGCGGGCCGATTTTCGATGTCTATTTTCATCGGTTGGACTTCGGCTCCCCCTGTTATCTGGATCATAGATGCTAGTGTGGCGAGTGCATCTACAAACTGATTCTGAGTTCTTGGGACGTATGTGAAAGTGATTGCCTCGAATTCTTCGATTAACTCTGTCAAATACTGATGGTATGGTACCAGTTTAGGGTCTTTAGTCTTATATCTCCTCTCGTCTATAATATGATAAGTGACGAATCTCCGTACACTTCCAATTCACGGATTTCCATGTGGCAAGCCATTTTGAGGCCAAGGTTGCATGCCTCATATTCCGCGACATTATTGGTATATGGAAATGTGAGTCTTGTTGCTGCAAGGAATTGTGTGCCGTCTAGGGATATCAACACTGCCCCGATCCCACAATCAAATACATTGGCGGCTCCATCGAAGAACATTTTCCACTTAGAATGCCCGTCTATCCCATGATCTTCTATTGATGTACCTTCCACTACTAATATGTTTTCGTCAGGGAATTGGGCATGTACTTCTTAGGAATCTCCCTCGACAGGGTATTCTGCTAATTAGTCGGCCAAAGATTGCCCTTTCATCGAGTTTTGATTTATGTATGTGATATCAAACTCTGATAAGAGCATTTGCCATTTAGAGATTCTGCCTATCAAAATGGGTTTCTCCGCCAAGTATTTCAGGGGTTCATGTCTTTTCAGCAGCTCAATATGATAGTAAAGGGTATATTGCTTTAACCGGTGCATGACCTAAATCAGAGCACAGCAAGTCCTCTCTACCTCTGAATACCTCTGTTCCCCTTCTGTGAATTTCTTGCTCAGATAATATATGGAACACTCTCTTCCCTCTTCATCTTTTTGCCCCAACATGCATCCCATGGATTCAGGGAATATCGTGAGGTATAAGAATAAGAGCTTCCCTTACTTCGGGACTATCAAGACTGAAGGTTTTATGAAATAGTCTTTGATCGTCCTAAATGCTTCTTCGCATTCGTCGTCCCATTCTACTGCGGCATTCTTTTTCAATAGACGGAATAGTGGACGGCACTTATCTGTAAGCTGTGAGATAAAATGAGCTATGTAATTTAATCTTCCCAATAAACTTCTTACTTCTTTGATAGTGCGTGGGGAAGGTAGCTCTTCTTGGACTTTACTTTGTCAGGGTCGATTTTAATTCCTTCCTGGCTTATGAAAAACCCTAATAATTAGCCCGTTGTGACCCCGAAAGTGTACTTATCCGGATTTAACTTAAGGTGGAATTTTCTCAATCGCTTAAACAACTTTCTTAGGATATCTATATGGTTTTCTTCTTCTTTGGACTTGGCTATCATGTCGTCGACATAAACTTCGACTTCTTGATGCATCATGTCATGAAGTATCACGACCATGGTTCTCTGATACGTTGCCGCAGCGTTTTTCAAACCAAAGGGCATGACTTTGTAACAGAAAGTTCTCCATGTTGTGATGAAAGTCGTTTTGGTTTTATCTTCTTCAGCCATTTTTATTTGATTATATCCTGAGAAACCGTCCATAAATGAGAAAAGATGGTTTCCTACAGTGTTGTCTACTAGAACATCAATGTGAGGTAGGGGGAAGTTATCCTTTGGCGTAGCTTGGTTTAAGTCCCAGAAGTCTACGCATACGTGTACTTTTCCATTCTTTTTCATAACAGGGACTATATTCGCTATCCATTTGGGTAATCGGACACTTCGATGAACCCTACTTCTAGTAGTTTCTTGACTTCCTCTTTAATCTTTAGTAAGATGTCAGGCCTAAATCTTCTCAATTTCTGCTTTTTAGGTTTGACATCTTCCCTTGTGGGAAGCCTATGAAACACTATTGATTGGTTTAGTCCTGGCATGTCACCATATGACCAAGCGAACACATCTGCATATTCGGTCAACAGCTTGGTCATTTCACACTTTTACTCGGCACTTAAACTAGTTCCGATTTTGAGGTTTTTAGGTTTTTCCATGCTTCCTAGATTTACTGTCTCCACTGGCTTGTCAATTGAAATTCCGCTTTATTCATGTTTTTTCCAATTTTCTTGTATTATTTCATGGTCAAGGATATTGCCTCCAACTACTGACCTAGTAGCGTTGGAAACGATATCAGCATTTTTATTTTCTACCTATGCGAAATGTCCCTGATGTTCGATGGTAGGAGATCTGGGTAAAGTAAAATGAAAACAGATATATATATAAGTAAGACAAACTGTAGTTGAATTATAAAGGAGTCTCAATAAAAATTTGTTTAACAATCGTTCTCTATCCTTAAGCTGAACTAAAGCTATCAATAGGATAACAGAACCAATTATTGAGAGCTGGATGCTGTTTGGACGTACAAGAGGTTGGGCTCCCATTGTTGACGTCATCTTCGCTTATCCTTGGCTCTTGAATGACAGTTGCTTTTCTGAAAGATTGCTGGAGGGATGGAATGCGCATCTAGGTGTCGCTGTTGTTGCCACTATTTACCATTTTGGTCCTGGAACGAGTGCAGAATGGGTTCCTTGGAGGGTTTGGTTGTTTGGGAGCTATCTTTGATACCCGACGCGCGTTTTCTTTAGTTTAATGCATGTATGAAAATATGATGCATGTATCACACGGATGCTAAAATAAAGGGGCTAACAATTGATTGATGACATAATACTGAAACTTTATTTTTATTAATACTAGAAACTTTGGAGTTCGATAAAAAATGAAAAAGTACAATAGATTTATTTTCTAACTCTCTTAGTCTTCTGCTGTGTAAGCGGCGGTCAATTGTGGAACTAGCCTTCTATTACAATAGAAATTTCTAATTACAACAAGAACTATGTTACAATGATAACATTACAGGGAAATGTATCTGAACTCCATGAACAGAATAAAAGTGTTACATCATCAATCAGTTGTCAGCCCATGATGTCATGTATGCAAATAGGTAGGTTCTAACAGGTTCCCAAGCTCTATAGCCTCCCGCATTCTCGGAGAAATGGATCTTAGGCCATATTGAAGCATTGGGTGGGGTAGCCTAATCAGTCCCGAACGGTGATCATATCACTTCGCCCGAAACCTACACAATAGCCCCCCGTCTTAGTGTCCTAAGACGGCCCGGGTTTGACCGTATCTATTCACACATGTGATGCATGCAGACCCAAAAAAGTAAAATAACTGAATCATAAATTTAGCTAAATCCCTAAAAGGTTAGCAACAGAACGATAATCAAAAGACATTTCTTAGAAAGGAACAATTTTGAGGAGATTCAGGTGGCTAGCCTACTGGAGAGAGGTGTCCCTAGCGGAGTCGCCATCCTATCGAGTCTAATTTTTTATTTCCCATTCCTAATCTGATCTATACCAGACCCTATGCTCATCTAATGTAGATCCTCGACTTGAGTTAGGAATTTCGTTTTGTTTTGGAGTCGCCACCCAACTATTGTTAGGAAAGATTAAATTAGGACTAATTGAGCAGATTAGTCCTAATTTGGACCACTAGTCGTCATGGTTTCCTCTTCTCGTTTTTGTGAAAAGAGGAAAGGGGAAAACCAGAGTTTCTAAGTTCGGAGGCTAACCTATTAAAACCCTAAGGTTACCACCTAATCTCCTAAAATCTACTCTATCTAGAAATGTCTTTTATTTTATTTTTATTGTGTTTTTTAGTGAATTATTCTAAGAAAATTATTTTTTATTCTTTTTAAGGGTTGCCCCAAATGGGTGCCTACGTACCTGCTATTCTGGATCAAACAAGCCGTAGTTCGCTTTTCCTGAAAAATTTTAATGTGTTTGAATTTTAATTGTGAAATTTCTTTTGATTTATGTTTTTACCATTTTATGATTTTTCTAAAAAAAATCTAAGTCTATGCTTGATAATTTTATTTTTGAAAATGATATTTTTAAGGAAAAACCAATTTTGGATTTATTTAAGAAAATGATTTTTCTAATTGATAAAAGTTTCATTTTTCTATTTTTCACTCATTTCTACTATTATAAATTTTTATTGATTTTTTAATAATTTTTTATTAATTTTTATTAATTTTTATAATTTTTTATTAATTTTTATTAAATTTTCATTGAAAATTTTCTCCTAGATTTTTCATCTATCCTATTCTAAAATCTAAATTTCATTATTATTCTTTCTTAATATTTTTATTATTTTCTTTATAAATTTTTACATTTTTATTATTTATTATTATAATTATTATTTTTATCCTTCATTCATTTTAAATTAAATCCTACAAATAATCTAATTTCTAACATTTTTTTCTATTTATTGAATTGTAAATACAAATAAGTAAATAAATAAATTCGAAATAAATAAAATAACTAAATAAATAAAAAAATCGAAAAATCCGACTTACCTAGATCCGAGTCAGTGCGCAGGTCGGGTTGGGTCGATCGGACAAGACGGCTGGACATGCTCGTTGACGGCGTTCCGGTGTCCTTTTGAAGTGATTGAGGTGTCGATTCCTAGGTTTTCGAGGGTGAGGAACTCAATTGTGGCAGTGGTTTGCTTGAGAAACGCCTCCTGGTGGCTGCTCAACACTTGATCGGTGGTCGCGGTTTTGAAAAACTCCAGCGAGGCTTCGATTCTCTCCTTTTTCTCTCTTTTTCTCACTTTTGATCCGTGCTTCTACCTCTCTACTTCATCCTCTATTTATAGGCGCAAGAAATCGAGCTAGATAAGCTCGGATTTCCACCGATTGAAGCAAATCGGATTTGCGGTTAAAAACCCATCTCTGATTTATGCAAATCCATTGATTTGTTGCGATTTGATTCCAATTGGATGATGTTTATCTTATTTCTATTGAAGATCTGTTGGATTTGTGCAAAAAATCAAATGAAAACGATCGAAATTCGGATTTTTCTCCTCACCGGCGATCTCGGACAGAGGTTGAAGACGATCACGCGCCTGACGCGTGCGTTCGCCCCGACCAATCGAATGCTGACATGTGTCCCAAGTAGAGAAAATTTTCTTAAAACATGGATTCTGCTTCCCCCGCGTTTCAAACCCCTGACCGAGCCCACTCCCGCGCACGCCTGACCCTAGTCGGGACCAGCCGAGCTAACCCACTTTCGCGATTTTATTATTTTCGCAATTTGCATATATGCAATGCGATTTTTTTTTTTTTGTATTTTTTGGAATTTCAAAAATTTTTAAAAATTATTTAATCCTTTTTATTTCCATTTATGCAATTATTTTCCAAAATTGATGTATTTTTCCTATTTATTTTATTTTTTGAATGTTTTTCCTATTTTTGCTAAATTATAGAAAAAATGAAAAAAATTGGAAAAAGTTGGGAATTAGTTGTAGTTGATTATTATTGATCATTAGGGAAAAAATGGGGTGTTTACATAAAGCATTCAACAATTTATGTTCATTACATCACATACAATCCGGAACAGTATAATTAAATACCACACCTAACTCTCATTCTAGGATTTCTAGAATGTTTCCTTTTTCTTAGAATCCAACCATATCAGGACACACAACCAACCATTAGCAATCCAATATAATTCAACAATCATCCCGCATTGATCACAGTAAGTGACCGTATAGGGTAATTTCAACCAAGAACAAGTGGTCTACATTATTAACCACTTACACCCAAGAGAGGAGTTAAGTTGATACTCGGCTGAAACAATATATGCCAATCCAAACAGTTGCACTAGCCAAATTCCTATATCCTTCCCACTCAACAGAAATACCTAAATCATCAGTATACTAATCAGTGTTACTCTATTTACTCTATTAAACCCTAAATTGCTAATTTAGTATTCTAAACCCCTAAATTCCATCTTGACCAACTTAAAGACCTTGGAAGGGTGATCATATGAAAGGAAAACCATAAAAATAAGGTAAAAGAAGTAAGATAGAGCCTAGTGAGTGAAGATGCAATGCTTATGTTTCACTATCAACTGGTATATGTACGTTCAAAGACAATAAAGAGCTTTATGTTTTATAAGAGATTGGTAAAGACCTTCTTAAGGCCATCAACCAGTCTAAAATCTTCATACCCATTTTTTCTAAGGACTATGCTTCCAGCAAATAGTGTCTAAAGGAAGTAGCTTATATGGTGAAATGTAGGAAAACTAGAAATCAATTGGTTTTGCCCATTTTCTATCATGTTATGCCTTCTTAAGTCAAACACTAGTCTGAAACTTATGGGAAGGTGTTTAAATAACACTCGAAGTGTTATGATGAGGAGATAGCTCATGATTGGGGAAATGCACTTGCAAAGATTGGAGGCTTAAAGGGATAGGACTTGCAAAATGATACCGAGGGGTAGTTTGTAGTTGGAAGGAAATCCTATAGTAACATATATATATATATATATATATTCGTATAAACTATTGTTTAAGTCTTTTATTATTTTATTTCTAAAAATCTACCTAAGTTTACCCCATCTGACTGTTTAGTAGGTTGGTCCTATCTCTAACAACCTAGAGCTCTGATACCACTATTGTCATTCCCCAAAGGGGGCCCTAGAAGTGTCTACTAAAAGCTATCATGTCACTTGTGCATCTGTTACATGATAACTACCTTATGAGTCAAAGGTCACAAGGCTCTAAATAATTATTTAACCAATTACAACTAATCATATTGGATAAAATCATATAATGAAAATATAACTACGGATTCCCATGTTCCATTGTCGACCAAGATCGCAAAGAATCGATATCCCTACCAAAACAATAAAATGGAAGTGTAATTCTAAGTCTCATTATTTCAAATTTCACATCAAGTTCCTAAGAATACTATTACATTTAAATAATCTATCAATCACAAATCTTACTCTATCATTCTTGATTCTCAAAGCTCTCATCTTATCATATCTTATCTCATCCCAAGCTTTTGTGTTGTTACCAACAAAATAATCTATGGAGGGGTGAGCATGCTATAACTCAGTGAGATGGGAGTGCAATACTCTCAATACTGCACACGCACAAGCAAGTTTTCAAATCATATGCTATGTATGAATGCAACATCATACGCGATCTTCCGGTAACTAGTGTAAAGTTTAGGGTTTATGTCCCCCTTAACCTTAAGTTAGAGATTTGGATCATACCATCAGTTCCCAAGTCTCAAACTCAATTAATTACTCTTATCTCTTTATTAGAAATTGTTTCTTAATTTCAATGTCATAAGCTCCAGTGTTACTCACACACAGAGTAATAAACACCTTCAAGGATAAACTGGACACGAAACTATCAAGGCGCGATAATCCCTTAATCACTTAGTTCGCACTTAGCAGAATAGTAATCCTCTAATTGCTTCTGATGCACCATGTAGCAATGATGGTCTTCAATTTTATAAAATGTATCGTACAATGCATATTCGGTTTTAGTTAAGTTCAATCCTTTAATTAATTGGTTCGGGGTAATCAAACAATATATAGTTACAAGCTAATCCACATTCAAGACAATAAACTATTGAAGCATTTAAGGAGCATAGTTCCAAGGGCATGCAAAAGAAGCCAAGTCAACCCTACAAGCAAAATAATTCATACTTTATACTTACATTCACCACTATAAGAAGAATGAAGCATTACACATCATGGATAAGTAAGGTAAGCCACACCAAATAGATAAAATCAAGCAAATAAGACAACAAAATCATAAAGAAATAAATTTTAAAAATGAATCTACATTCGAGGCTAGATAATAATAGTATAGTATAGCCCAATCTCATTAATCGTCAAATCAACCACCTAGGATTGATCTACAGTTCCTATTCCTTGACACAACTATGCCATTTCACTTCTCAAGTACTCAATTCTCTACGTTCAAGAGTCGAACACAATGACCAAATGTGCCCTCTTGCAATATCCTCAATTATCAAAATTTTTAAAAATTAGACTATCAATATACACCACATACTTATCAATCACATTTGCTAAATCTACATCATTACAATCTACACTCCCATTCATGACTTCATTATCTTAATCAAATAACTCATCTATTATTATTATTATACATTATACCAAGTGAATCGATAGTCAATTCAATACATTACATCAAATTATACTCTTATGTTAACTTTAAATTCCTATGTACACTTTATTTGTATTTTATATATAAACTTATTGGTTTAGGAAAAATATATATCTATATACAAATAGACGTAATTAAGGAAGTTTTGGTTAAGAAAAGAAGAATAAATAAATAAATTAGTTGAGCTTGTCTTCTAATTTTTGTATCATTTATTTCTTTTTTCTTCATAGTGATAAATAATTCAAAAATAATAAACTCTATAATAGTAAATGTATACATATATAGTTATACATATATATTCATGCAGCCAATAATTAATATATCTATGTATATGTATTTTTATTTTTATTGTTATTTTTAGACGTATATATATTTTACATTATACTTACATTTTCTTTTCCTAAGCTATTATTAAATATATATGTATTGTACATACATACATGCATTGTTGGAAAAGAAAAGACAAGAAAAGCAAAAGAAAATGAAAAGAAAAAGAAAAGAAAAGATAAGCATGTGTAGAAGACAGGGGAAGGAAGTAAAGAAGAAAAGAAAAGAAAGGAAATCACAAAAGAAAAAGGGAACCAAAGAAGGAAAAACATCACAATAGATTTCACATATATACATTATATTACAAGTAATATATAAATATTATAATATATCATAGAGTATTTCACTCACCTAGATCTCTTAGCTTTAAAACTCTAAATAACTCTTGGGAAGTTGCGTGAATTTGGATCTTTCACCTAATAATAAATGAATAATAAACTTAAAGCTAACTCTACTAGTTAAACTCATTAAAATAAAAATAAAAATGAAATATTTTTTTTTAATTCATATGGAATTTAGCTAGATTAGGAGCTTGAAACTCACCTAGCAAGTGGATCTTATTGTGAAGTACTCCTTCTAAGGATCGTAATGGTGCTTACAGTTTTTTATTTGGAGTTAGTATCTTATTGCGAAGTACTCCTTCCAAGGATCGTAATGGTGCTTACGATTTTTTATTTGGAGTTAGTATGAGGATGATATGGATTTTTTAGTTTAGAGGAGAAAAAGGATTCAAAGAAGATATTAGAAGAGAGGAAGAAAAGAAAGAAGAAGAAAGAAAAGAAAGAAAGGAAAGAAATTGAAAGGGTCTGAGCGTGCTAGCAAAATGAGAGAAGAGAGAAAAGAGAAGAATTTACAGTTAAATAGGTTAGTCAGTGGATAATTATCCAATTATGGGTTTGGTTAGTATGTATATTAATATTTAATTATATTATCTAAATTATAATATTTTTATATAAAAATTTATGTGTATACTAAATAAAATATTGTGAGTATAAATATATACTTAAAAATTGTATTTAACTATCATAAATCTAAAATTTCAACTTTTACTTCTTATTTTTTATATTTATCTAACAGATCTCGTTTCTTTCTTATTTTTCCATTTTTAATTTTATTATTATTTATTCTAAGATTTCCATTATTCATAAGTTATTATAATAGTATTAATATATTTTAGTGATTAAATTTTTTATTATTACTTTTTTGAAAATTTTTAGAATCACAAAAATATTATACGTACTATCTTAGTCTAGAAGTACTTATATTATGCTTATTTTTTTAAATTTTAGTATAGTTTTTTAGAATTTTTGGGGCGTTTCAAATAGAAGCTTTTGTTGGCATTTCCATTCAGCTGTTGCAACCTAAGCTTTGTAATATCCACACTTTACTTTTTCAAAATCTCTTACTTTCTCTTCAACATCTTGTTAATGTGTTGGAGACTTTTCTCTAGGTGAATTTTCACAAAATCGTCGATCCACTTAGTCTTGAGCATTTCCATCACCTCTACCTACAAGAGGCTTTTAAACCAACCATAGCTTAAGGAAATTAAGGGTCAAAATATAATTTATTTGTTTTCAATTTTTCCTAGGTTTTAAGGTAACTATGAGCATGGATATGGCAGAATTGTAATGGTGATCAGAGATAATGGTATTTATATTGAGCAAGTGAATATGGATCAATGTAATAATAGAATGAACTATAAATTGATTTGAACCAAATATAGTGCTTGAACCTTTGCCAAATATAGCAAGGCTAATTGCTTCCAAATATAGAAAACTACAAACACAAAGTGGGAATAATTTTTTTTTTCTTATTTTGCATTAATGATTAATGCAATTTATGCGCAAGAATATGTCAAGCTTCCCCAAGACTCAAAAGAAATATCTATAAACTCACACAACCTACTAGGATCTTCTAGCATGTGCTAGCACATGCCCCCCCTTTTTTTTCTATTCTTCTCTTATTTTTCTTTTTTGATAATATTTGTAAATTGTAAAAACTAGTTACAATTAGTAGAAAAGCCTAAACATATTTAGCCCAATTTGCAATGACCTTGTCAAAAAACCATAAGCTAATTTCCCATGTGACATTCCCTAATAACTTGACTTTTGTAATTTAAGGTTGTTATGTGTCATAATGGTTGTTGTGACTAGATAACTTGATTTTTGTAATTTATTGATTTATTTTTTTTTAGTAATTTACTACATTGCATTCCACTTAACCCATCTAGATTAACCTATAGCAGTTGATCTACATAGATCTTCCCAAGTCAATGTAAAAGCTATAAGAACGAATCGGCCCATCCTCATGACCAATTCCAGTTAAGATGGTTGAATTGGCTTGGCTGCTTTGTATCAACACTAAAGGAGCACTCTAAGTTTATAGAATAAATATATAAATAAATAAGTATAATTGTATACATTTAAAATATTAAGAAATGAAAATTTTATAGAAGCAAAATCATTATAGAAACTAGTAGCTAGCTAGCTAATTTATTCATTGACTTATTTTATTTAAACTTAATATAAGGTATATAGATTAGGCAACTCTGTATGTTATTATATAGAGTAGCACCTACCTAGCTAATTATACTTGCTTACACCCAAGGTTTGATAGTAGCACTGTATCCTTTATTGTAAAATTTTGATCAAAGCGTAACTCCTCCATATTTGCTAAATCTCCTTATCAGCGAAAGAACTTGAGAAGTCAATACATTTGGTGGGACATAACCACTTCCAACAGCCTTTGGCACTATGGGCAACCCCATGAAAATTTTTCCAACTCTAATTGATGAAGTCCACTTGTTCCAAGAACTAATTAAATTTCTAGTGTTTCCTGGAGTATATTAACAAGAACAATTATTATAGAATTGCACCGAAACATAGTCAAAAAGTCCACTGTTTAATGCAACACCAAGGTGTTTATCGAGGTATGGACATTGGGAAGTTGCTAATAAATAGACTTTTCTACCCCTACTACTAAATCCCAATAAAGACCTAGCCGGGTCATCATAATATCTAGTCAAGTTGGTCTCAATATTAAAGTCAACACCATCCAATATGGTATCGCCAAATGGACAATTGAAGGATTTCCACCTAGGAAATTATTTCATATATAAGAAGTCAGATTTCTTGCATCAGCTTGAGATGCTAGGGAGTAACTTCCTCCACCCCACATAGACGAAGAAACACCTTTATACCTCTTCTTTGACAATTTCTAATGCCATTGCATATGGTTTTGCAACCACCCGTCCCGGGTTACAATGACCTACTAGGTTAATTGAGGGGTACGTCTATTGCCAAATGTATTGAGGAAGGCAATGTTTACATAGGAATAGAGACCAGTGTTGCACGTTGTGGTTAAGGTTCCTTCATTACCATTTTGGCCCCAATAGATTGCAATGCCACCAGCGGCATAGGAGGATTTGATAAGTGAAAGGATTAAGAGAGAGAATTATAGGTGAGTTGGTAGAAATTTGCGCCATGATATGTTCAGTGGTGGGTACGCTTTTTTACGAGTCTACACATTGGCTTATATAGAGGTGGGAATTGGAAAACGACTGGGAAAGAGTCACTCGCATGAAATGTTCGACCAAAGAAAACCATTACCCCTATGGACATTTCACAGAAACTAAGGTCCCTAATGAAAAAAAAAAAAAAAAGAAAAGGAAAAGGGAAAAATCCTTTAGAAGCGAAATCCGTTGATGCAGCTAGTTGTAACTTAAATGAAAAAAATTAATTAATTAATTAATACTAAATTCCACCATACTCTTCTTTTCCGTTGTAAAACATCCCGTAGGGCCTTTACATGTTTCTAGCATAGCTTTTCTCCATTATTTTGAGCTTAGCATGTTCGTCATTTTCAAATCTCCAGTAACGAACACCTTAATCACAATAAGTCTCGTCTTATTTTAGAGCAAGAATAGATTTTAAATCATTTAATAATTGATTAAAGTAGAATAAAACTGGAACTATTTAAACCAAGTTTAGCCCACCTATTTAAAGCTCATAACAATCTGGATTGTCACTTTTATAGTGTGCACGGATAATAAAATTGTATCCTTTTATTAAAAGGATTTTGTAATTCTTGGAGGAAACAAATTCATTAATTATTAGAAGGACTGAACATTCAAATAAAAATAATTTATGTTTGGATGTATATACTTGCATTCATAAATTTGGAAAGAATAAAGAAAATAAACAACTTGAAAATATGCCAGTCTGTACAACTTAACAATAATTTGTAAAAGTCGTGTGTTTCAAGTTGCCGATGTAACTATTAGTAGGTAATCGAGGGGTACCTTGGTTTCGAGATATGCTTTGACCCATTAAAAGTCGAATCTTTGTTCATGATTTTTTCTTGGTATTTTTTAATAATATGTCCTTTTAACTGTATGATTTAACTACGAGTTCCTTACTGTTTATATTAGGATAATGCTTGTTGCCATTCAGTTAGCCCTAAAATACAATACATTCAAAGAAAAAAACAAAAGATTATTATGAGTGACTTGTAACCTATATTTATTAAAAAGGTAAAAAAAACAAAAGTTTAATATTTATATTATATGTTAAAAACAAATAAAAGTTTACTGTTTATATTATATGTAATAACATCTAGTAGAAATAATTATAAAGACTTTCATATACCATTCTTTTTCCCCTATCTATATCACTATATAAGCTATGGACATATCGCTCGTAGGAGAAGTATTTTCCGACAGGCATACCCCCACGGTACAAGATATTTGCATTAGCTTCTACCATTTCTAGTAATCATGCATCTCATAGCAATTGGGAGAAATTCTATGGTACTATTATTTAAAAAGTATCTATATGATATATCATTTTTTATGTGAACCTTCCTTATGCTGTAATAATCAGGGTTCATGTACTATTACAAAAAGGGAAAAAATATTGACAACCATTTTTTACCATTAATAGGCTTTCTTTTATGACAATCGAGATTATTTTATTATAATTGACAAAAGTGACTATATCATATAATTATTTTTAAATAATTATACCAATGATGAAAATATCATAATAAGCAACAAAAATAAAGGCTTAAACAAGTACGTAAAAGGACCAAACCAACTGATAATCTGTAAGATGAAAAAGGAATGAAACAATCCATAAATATTGCATAGCATCTATTTTAAGCAACTTCTTAATTCACATAACAAATTATACATATAGATCAAAGATTTTAAGATAAATTACACTTTAAGTATTGTGTTTTTTGTATATTTTCATTTTAGGTACTTGTGCTTTTATCTTTCACATTTAAGGTACCTGCTTTTAAGAAATCCAAAAATATATATATAAAAAAATAGTTTTACACAACAAGAATAAGAGTGCTTAGATAATAAAATTAAAGTTGCAAGTTTTTTAGGTCAAATCTATTTTCCATTTAAATCATACACAATGGGAGCTTGTATTTGATAGGTTTGCAGTATGAAGATGCATGCTAGTCACAACCAACTCTTTTCCATTCGCAACATATAAATTAGCTTGATTGTGTTTCTCCATTTGGCCCTGCACTTAGGGAACAAAATAAACTAAGGAAAAGACTTGAAAATAGGATATTTTATTGTTTCTAAAGCTAAAAGTTAGTCTTTATAACAACCTCCTATATATTGCAAAGTTTAACCAAACTACCTCGTTTGGATCGCATTTTTAGTCAATGGATACTTTCAAAGGAATTCATGTGGTTATGGGAATTGTTTGAGATGTTTGCCAAAGACTTATTCCAAGTGGAGCACATTTTCAAATGCTTAGTTTGATATTTCACTTCATTAGAAAAAGATTGTGGTTCTTGAAAAATTGACTCTATTTAAATAATAAATATTTAAGGAACAATACAGAAGAAAAAGTGCCAAAAATGTAGGAGTGTGGATTTGAGTGTGAGGGTCACATATGTACTGTATAGAAATATGCTACATGTGGCCTAATAAGGGAAATGACACTTATAAGGATGATCAAGGTTGAATAAGATGGGGAAGAGAAGTAGGTGATCTTGACTAGGGCTCAATACTTTAGTGATAAACGTGTATGTATGCGTAGATTTTTGCTTTTGATCTTTTTGAGGAAAATCCGATAGGGTGACATCGTTTTTCTAAAGAAATCTCCCCTTGATAGTGACGACGATTAATGGTTCTAAGCAAATGAGCCCTTATATGGGTTTTGTATAAGACTAGGCCCATTAAAGGCTTTTAATATGTGTGTCAACCTTATTGAGAGAGGTTATATCGAACAGACCAATTCAACGGACCCTAATTTAAACCTACTATGCCAAATCTCTCTTGATCATCTCAAAACATAGACTTCACTCTCTGAGCCTATTACCTTATTTCAAAAAGTTAAATTCATTAAAATAATGAGCCAAAAACCATAAATTATATTTAGCCCTCTACATATTATCCTCTTTCAAATTCCCTTCCTTCTCTCCTCTCTACTACTCTATTTTCTTTTGTTGCCCTCCAACAATCTTGATCCTAGTAGTTGGCAATGCTCACATTAGAAGAGTTTTTAACCACTGCCAGGACGAAGATAAGGAGAATTATAGTTGTGGGAGGGACATATTTTGCCATGCTTTTCTGGTGCAATAGGTAGGCATTGAAGTTTTGAGTACTCTATGCCAAAGCTACAATGGTTTATGCTTATTCATAGAAGGGAATGACTTTATCAAGAATTTTCATCGGAAATTTGATTAAATGCATAGGATAGCGCCTCAAGTTACCTATCATTTTCACTTTTTGAAGATAATTTTATTTTTTTCTTTTTTCATTAACATTCTTTTCTATGGTAAGCACCACTAATAGTTGCCACCTTCGTTTCTCACAATTACTTGCTTTTAAAAGTTATAAATAACCTCAATCTCTTGATATTACAATTCATATTATTTAACACTTCTAAAGCTTGATTATAAAAAGTGTTTAAAAATGTTAAGAAAAAACGTGTTTTTGGCCAAAGAAAAACATCAAATTTTAAATTAGATCGTGCAATCAGGTTGTGAATCTTTGCTGTGTAGCTTTGAAACGTGAAGCTCGGGGCTGGCTCTTGCCGTATGGTCGAGGGTCAGGTTTGAGAGTCGGTTTCATCGCGGAAAATCAGAAGACGTGAACGTATTCACACATCTTATTGACTCGACATGTCCACGTCTTCTAACAAGTAAGGTTTATTTATTTATAATATTAAAAGTAAAACAATTGGATTGAGAGAAGGTGAGGAGGTAAGTGGTAAAATTTCACTCTGTCCATGTTTGGGAAAAGAAGAAAAATAAGGTAATGTTTGGTACTCATACTAGATAATACAATGAGTATTGGATAATACAAAACAAAAAAAGCTGAGCAAAAAAATTTTTTGTATCATATTTGGTTTGTTTAATACTGGACAAGGATTTTTATGCTGTCCATTGTTTAGATTTGCAAAATATTGCACTAAATATAGTAAATTTGACAATTATACTCTTTTTAATGATATCATGGTTATTTATACATATTTGATATTATTATAAGAAAATACTATTGGAAGAGATTATAAATTATATAAAATAATTCGTGTAAATCTATTGATTGAAAAAAATTAATAATTCATATTATAAATTATAATAATTTATGTTATATTTAATAATATAATACGTTCTAAAAATTATATTAGTAATTTTTAAAAATTGTCGTAAAAAATTATAATTTTTTACGACACCACACACAACACAAACACACGATCACTAGCCAAAATGCACACACTATACTAGCCCCTACACCATTTTAGCAAGCCAAAACACGTGCACACACACTTTGCTGCTACAATTCCACACTACACTAGCCCTTACACCATTCCAACACACACACACGATCACCAGCCAAAACGTACACAATACACTAGCCCCTACACCATTCCAGCAAGCCAAAAACACGTGCACCCGACAACCAGACACAAGGTTATGACACAGAGTAAAGCAATAGAGAAGATGTGCACCCCACAACCAGACGGAGAGCATGCGAGGAAGATAGAAAAGCAAGTAAGGGAGAAACAATACAAGCAGAAGAACTTGACAGCGACCTGTGGCATGAAGACATCGACAACCGGATGGCGACCTGTGGCATGAAGATAGCGACAATTGAACGGCAATTGATTGCACAACGAAGCCCACAACTGGAGCGGCACGATAGAAGCTAGGTTGCATACTGCTCTTGAGAGAGTTTTATGTTTGTCTGATGCAAGGGAAAAGAAATGGAAGGACAATTTGGGAAATTTGAAAAAATTAACTTTTTGTCTAGTATCACGAATTTTGTACCGAATTACACATGATAAAAAATTTAGCCCTTTTGTCTAGTACCATATTCTTTTTTTATCCAGCACTTTTTTTATTTTTGTCAACCAAACACAGGACAAAAAAATTTGTCCAGTCTAGTACCACATTTTTGTAGCAACAAAACACTACGGGTCCATAAAAACCATTCTTTTCAAATTTCGGGAGAATTGAAAGATTTCAAATAAAATTACTATCCTACTCTTTGGAAACACATACTTTAGTATTTTAATAAAATAAAAAGTTATATTACTAGTTTTCCCTCCACTTTAATTCCCTTTTTATCAAAATCATAACTTTTTCCCCTTTCTTTCTCCTCTAACACTTCTCCTTTCTCCTAATGCAGCGTTAAGGGATTAGATCCAAAAATGCTGCTATTAGCATAGTGGATTGAAATGCGTGTAAGCAGACTTGGATACTGGGGTTTAAACACCAGATCAAACATTATGCAAGTATAAAAAAAAGTTAACAATATAGATATACACAGTGTAATGTATATGTGTCTATATCAACGACATCACTTGACACATGTATATATTTTATATTTATTTGGGATAATGGTAAATATAGTGTTATATTTTAAGATATAGATTATTTAATGTCTAAAATTATATTCTTTTATAATTTAATATCAAAATTTTGTATTTAAATGAATATAGTATTTTTATTAGAAGTTTAATTATAAATAAATAAAATTTTAAATACTAAATTATCAAAATCTAAAAATGGAAACACTTCTGGTGAAGGAAACTTCGGGATTGCATCGACTTTGCTGCGGGGAATATTTCCTGAAACGTTTGGTTTCACTTATTACTTACTGACGGGAAACATTTATGCCATGCGTACTAAACTGAGCCAAGGGCTTGTCAAATATGGAACACTTTTTCATTTATCTTGTTTTCATTTTACTGTAAAGCAATGGTGAATCAGCCCCACCTAGCGGGATTGGGTTGGTGGTGTTGTTGAAGTATGCTCGCTAATTGCTTTCAAATCATGTTATATAAAATATTAGTAAATAATAATATTTTATATTATTTAAAATATTAATTTTTTATTATTAATATTATAAAAAAGAATTAATATTATTAAATAATCAATTGTCTAATCATTTATATTAAAAAACAATATATATACATTTTTCTATGGTATCGCTAATAAAACAATCTTACAAAATCAATATAAATAAATTATAAAATACCATATTATTTATATTATATTATCATTTTCATTCTACTTATAATTTTTTATTTAAATACTTATGATTTATTTTTATTAACAATAAAACTTATACAAGTCTTATTTCTTCATTCTATATTTTATAAATTGATAATAACATTTTGATTAACATTTATGCCTAATGAAATGACAAAAAGCTTGTTCATTTAATCTTTTACAAAGTCTATCAAATATTGTAATAATTACATAACATAAAAGAAGCATACTTTTCTATTCAGTATTAAATTATATTGAAGGTACATTTATTTCTATGTATATAAAATGCATTATACTTATAATAATAAGTAAATATTTTTTATGAGTAATTTTAATGTTGTAAATTCCCCCAATAGTATAATTCTACATTCGCCCTTGGAAACAACAATAAAAATATTACACTCTAGATAAGTACACAAACTTGCAAAAGAATGATTGCAATTTGAAATGAGAATAATTCCTAACCAAAAATGTAGAGACAACTTTTCCTCAAGATTGATTCTTTGCAATCTTGATAGATCATGGAACATGGGAATCGATAGTTATATTCTTATTATATGATTAGTTGTCATTGTTTAAATAATTATTTAGAGTCTTACGACAATTGACTCGCAAGATGGTTATTATGTAACAAGCACACATGTGACATGATAATATTTCAGAGGTAGGCCTCATTTAGATCCTACCATAATATAGAATGAAAGTCTCATATAACCAAATTTTAAATATTTACAAACATCTATCCATTGATACTTACATAAATCTACAGAAAATGGTCATTATAACTCTCACCCTTATATCTTATCCCAAAAGTTTCACGACCTGTATACAAAATCTATGACAGGGTAACCTAAATAGCCATTGAGATAAGAGTGCAATCTCTCAATATTGTATATACACAAGCAATTTACGTAAGTTTTCACAATATATGCTATGCATGAGCAGCCATATAAAATGCAACATCACATACAGTCTTTCAGTAATCAGTGTGAAGTCTAGGTTTTATGCCCTCCTTAACCATGGATCGAAGATTTGCATCACTATCATCAATGCTTAAGTCTTACAAACTCATTTATTTTCATCTTATCTTTTTTCTTAGAAAATATCCTTTAATCAAATCCATTAAGCTCTAAGTGCCTCACCATACACTAAGCACAAACACGTTCAAGGACAGACCAAACTTGGAACCATTAAAGGTGCAATAATCTCTGAATCACTTAGTTCACCCCTAGTGGAATAGTAATCTGACCCGATTACTTTCGATATATCTTGTAGCAGTGATGGCCTTCGATTTCATGCAATGTCTAGTGCAATGCATGTTGGATTTTTACTAGTTGAACATCATTATGTTAAATTAGATTTAAGTAACCAATCTGATAAAACAAATCAAACCTGGCAAACAAATCACAAGAAATAAAATTTCACAATAAATCAACATGTAAGGCTAACTTAAGAGTAAAATATTACAACCTAATTTCATCAACCATTCCACCACTCAAGCTATTGGACATCAAGTATCAAATATTATACCACTTGAAGACATTCTCAATTCATCACAATCCAATTAACCAAGATTGATCTATAGCCTAATTCCATCAACCATTTAATCAACTAGCCATAAAACATTGATTGTTCACAGTCATCAGTAATAACAAAATCATGCATGCCAGCCATTGAAAACAATCAATTAATTACAATCACGAAACAACACTCACAACATCAGAAGAGATATTTCGCCTAACATTGGATTTTATCTAAATTCATTTAATCACTATCCATTCCTCTTTCATCCCAAACTCGTAAATTCACCAATATCATATTATGAATTTAATTAGTGCGTGTATTATTATTTTATTAAATTATTTTATTTTTATACAGAAATTTACATATATATTAAATAAAATATTTTGAATATAAATAAATATTTAGAAATTCTATTTAACTATCATAAAAGTAAAATTTTTAATTCTTTCTTATTATTTATTATAATTACCTAACGAATCATGTTTTTCTCATACTTTTCCATTTTAAGGTTCATCATTATTTGTTATAAGATTTACCTTATACGTAAATTACTAAAATAGTATTAATATATTATAGTGATTTAATTTTTCATTGTTAATTTTATTAAAAATTTTATAATCACAAAAATATTATCCTTACTATCCTAACTTAGAAATGCTTATCATTTTATTTTATTTTCTTTAATTTTAGTATAATTTTTCTAAATTTCTAGAGCATTACAGGCAATCCTTAGTAAAAGTTTAGGTTGTTCAACCAATAATCGTCAATGGTCCAAGAAACATAATTTTATTACGAATTAGGGATACAATTGACCTACTATTGAGTGATTTAGTATGAACATGAATAAATAATGAGTTAATTAAAAATATTTCAATTACCATGTGGATAGAGGGAATACAATAGACAGGAATGCATATAAATGTCACTACAACAATTATTAGAAAATGTGAGGAATTTTTTTCTACACAAAAGCTTAAAAAATCATGGTAATAAATTGATTACGAGAATTTACATTCTCATAAAGAAATTGTCACAATAGGCCCAACAACTTTGAGATATTGTGAGGAAGACATTCTCACACTTGAAAAAAAGTATTTGTGAGAAAAAAATGTTATTAGAAAAAAGCTGACAAACGGCAAAAAAGTAAAGAGGTATTTGCAAGTATTGAAATTGTTGTAATAAAGCATTTGTGAGGAATCATTTATGAGAAATCAAATTGTGGCAATAAGGCATTTTCTAAGAATAAAATTGTGGCAATGAGACATTTATGAGAAATCAAATTGTGGCATTGTTTAGGAGAAATTAATTGTGAAAATTTACAAGAAACCAAATTGTGGCAATATGTTTCAATTGTGTAAATTTGCAAGGAAAATATATTAGGAAAAGATATTTACAAGAAATAAATTATGGCAAATAATTTTTTTTTTTTTACTTTAGCCAATATTTACATCAAATGAATTGTCATAGATGCGATTTCCTCTAAACCCCCCCATGCATTACACAATTTTTAAGGGAAAAAAAACCTATGATACAATATCTTCATCGGGTTAGTAAACTAACATCCTCCATCAGCTAAAAAGAAAGAGAATTTACAAGGAATGAGACCCAATGTTTACGAGAAATGAATCCTCATAAATATAATTAGATAAGACAAAAAACAATTGCTCTGATTTGGCACAAATATGGTTCTACACTATTCACACTATTCATTCCTAAATCAAAAAACAACAAATCAAACATCTAACCATAAATATCCATCAAAGTTCTAAAAAAATATACACATCACATGAGATCTAGCAAAAAAAAAAAAAAAGAAGTGATGCGGTACTTGGCTAAGAAGCGATATGATATCTAACCAAGCAAAAAAAACAAAAAAAAAAGTAGCTAATATGGTCTACTTTAATGATGTACTACCTAGATAATTGAATCAATCACTAATGTTCATTTGTTGGAGGTTACGGTTGCTGTTGTTGGACATTGAGGAAACTATAGAATGAAGCTAGAAAGAAAGATTGTAGATGCCTAATTTGTGGCTGTATCGGGGATGGGGGTGTGATGGTTGCTGTGAGGATCCACCTAATGGTGTAATAAATGGAGCTAATGGAATATTCTCATTGCCAAACCCACTAAAAAAGGGTGATGATTGCAATGATGATTGGATTAGTTATACTAATGGTGAGGTGCTCAATAGATGTGAAAACCACTGTTGTTGCAAAGCAAAAAACTGTTGTTGTTGTGCCATAAAATGATCAAGTAATTGTTTTTGTTGAGCAACAGTATCTTCTAATGTAGATATTTTGTTCTCTAACCTTGTCACTTGTTCGTTGGATGTCGTAAGTGCATAACGGCAAAGAAAAGGGATCTCGAGGATAGGATGATGGTGGTTTAGGGCCTCTCTAATGATCTCAACTTGTGTCTTCAACGTCTAAGCAGATGATTGAGATTGTTGCAAATTTTGCTCATATGATTCCACCATAGCTCTCTAGATCATGTAAAATATAGTTACAAGACAAATAATGGGAAAAATAGAAAGAAAGAATCTGTAGTAAATTACAATGGTTAAAAAAAGAAGAAGAAAAAACTAGAAGTAATTGTTGATATATAACCTACATGTTTATCTTGCATAATATAATTCACCCATTCAAATGATTCACCTTTTCTTTTCTCATGGGTGTGTTCAAATGTCCCCATCTCTGATAATCCCTAACATATTATAGTAAAACAAGTTCATACCAAGACATAAGTTGTATCAATTGTCGACATAAATAATAATCTATGAAGAAAATGATCATATCATCATAAATAATAACAAGCAACTAGGGATCTTTTTTCCATACCTTACTAAGCTAAATATTCATGAATGATTTCATGCCGACAATGTGATTATATTGCAGCTTTTCTCAGTTGATTTTGTAGATTGGAGAACGCTTCTAAATGATAAGAAAAATAACTACTCTATTACATGTAAACACATATAATAAGTATTAAATAGGCAAATTACCTGATGATGGGGGTCATTGTCAAAAAAGTCACATAAAGCAACCCAATTAGCTGGCCAGTGAAGCAAACCCTTTGGTACTTTCTAACGTGCTACCATACTCCTCATACTTTTGTTTTAGTCGATATCACAACTCACTATATGTTCTACTAGTGATCCTATGAAATATCAATGGCCACTATAGATCATTTTCTAGGCTAAGACCAAACTTTTCCTATAAATGTCAAAAATTTGATGGGAATGGATGAATCTTTGTTTTGAATCATAATGTAAAATAAGAGCAAGAGTAAGAAGGAAACAACTCACCACAACCATGCTAGTCACCCTTTGTCGCATCTCTAATGGCACTTTTGACCAAGTTCTACCTCCAGCTTCGAGACAGCATAATGGAGAAGAGTGACGATGTGCTGAAGTGAACTCTTCGTATAACATTCGTACATTATCTCCTCGTGCTGCATTGTAAATGTCATGCAATTCTAAAATAGGATTATGACCCATGCTCCGCTTAATTAGCTTATAATGAGTTCCTTTATAAACACCCCTATGCCTAGGCTTTGTATCATGCTCTAATGTATTATCCTCTTGCATATTCTCATTAGAAGGATCTTCATGCTGCTCATAAGATAAATCATCACTTGCTTCATCCTTCGATGTATCCGATGACGATAGAGGCTTGCAATAATTTATTTGCTCCTAAATAATGTCATCCCCAAACCAATCGACAAGATCATCTCTTGCATAACCAAGCCTTAGAACATCTATACTACATAAAAGAACATTGACAAAATTAGGATTTTTTTTGTGTATACAAATCTAATGAAAAAGGAATTGACAAGATCAAGAAATAAATATTACATAACAATTTAATAATGTAACCTTACAATATCTACTTTTCTTCATCACTACTATCAGTGGAATACTCATCACTACTATCTATATTAACTATAGGTAAGCTTTCTTCCGATATAGGAACATGAGTTAATTCCCCAAGATGAACAAAAATTTAATTGATTAAGATCATTCTACCACTTCTCTATTGTTGTAGTGGCTCATCTAATTGAGGTTGGTCAGTAATATCATGATCAACATTATCATATGGTTGAAATAATTCTCAATGGAATAAATAGCGATGATGAACCTTCTAGACCACCTTACAATCACCAGTAGACTTCTTTGGATCTTTTAGATAGAAAACCTATTGAGCCTGATCAATAAAAATGTAAGGATCATTTTCATACCATGTTCAACTGGTATTAATTGTAACCATATCACCGTCAATTAACTCAGGTTTATCCTAATACGTGTCATACCATTTGCACTTAAAGAGGAACACACGCCTACCATGAGTATAGTTCAATTGTATGATGCTAATTATCGTCCCATAGAATGTAATGGTTTTTCCATCATGCCCACCTAAGACAACAACATCACTATTTTGTGATTGAAGACATGCCTCTCAATCTTCTATAATAAACCAACTCTATTTACAACACATTCTTGATAAACCTAGACATGCTTCTATGGACCCCATGAAAGGGCATCTAAGTCATCAAATTTTTTAAATGAATTTGTAGTTTTAGCAAATGCAATCTATGGAGAAACAAATAAAGTTAACTTGGATTTTAAAATCCACAAGCGTGGAATCATAAGTTAATTGGTTTAATAGATGCACTTACTTTAGTTTTAAACCATGCTAGAAATTGCTCCATAACAATTTCTTGTACATCAATTCATCCATAACATTCTTGTAACTCTTGCTCAAATTCCCTAATTATTTAAAAATTGTATGAAAGATTTTCATTTCTTTCATTAAAAAGATTTAAATACTAACAAAATGCTTACCGAATGTACAAATGAATCTCCTTGAAATTGTTCAATATATACTAATGCATCTTATTCATCTCCCCATTCACTTCAGCATATGTACAATTGCCCATCAGGCGCACTACTTATGAGAAAACACGAAAACCTGCTTTCAGGAGCTCAACATCATCCCATTGCCTATTAGACCTATTGAAACTTGAATCCATGTTTTCAAAATACATATAGCAAAACATCAAACTTTTGCGCACAACATTGGCCTCAGCTATGGAACCCTCTAGTTAAGCTTTATTTTTAACCTACCCTTTCAAAACCCCCAAGTACCGCTCAACCAGATACATCCATCTATATTGCATTGGGCCACAAATATGTGCTTCTCTTGGTAGATGTACTACTAGATGAGTCAAGAAATAAATAAAAAAAAAAGCAGGTGGAAAAAGCATTTCCAATTTAGACAATGTCAAAGCAATGCTCCTCTCCAAAGATTGTAGCACCTCTACTCTTAACTCTTTGGCATAGAGCTCTCTAAAGAATCTCAACATCTCACTTATTTCTGCATATATGTCATCTCTAAAATATCCATGTAGTACAACGAGAAGAATCCTTTCAAGCAATACATGGCAATCATGGCTCTTTAACCCCTTTAATGTTGCCTTAGACACCCTAAGCACGCAGAAATGTTAGAGGCATATACATCAGGAAGTTTTACGTCTTTTATTAAGCTACTCGCTTCTCTCACATGGTTAGGAGTCAATGTAAATTGTGCTAGAGGTTTCACCGTCCGACCTATTCCTCTTTAAAGATGCAATTCAGGTCGAATTCTCATATCTTGTAAAGTCAATTGATCCACGCAAAAAGAGATATAAAATGAGCATGAATAAATACTGGCAAGTGTACCGGATCGGATCAAGTGATATAGTGAGAGAAGAGTGTCGAACCACGAAGATTGATTAAGTAATAGACCTTTATCAATTTCTACTATTATTTAGGCAATGATGTTTGATGAGAATTGAATGAATTATGCTAAATGCTCAAAAAGAGGATTATGTTTGAAAAATGATAAATTGATGGTGGGAAATAGAATCCACCCTAATTCTACTAATCATATTGCCTTCATGTTATAATAACTCATAGCTATATGGATTTTCACAAGAAATTAACAAAACCTTAATCCTTTATCAAGTTTTAAAGTAATGTTACCCCAATTTAATTTAATAGCTCCCGCTAATTAAAATCAAATGAGGATTCTAATTCACAATCATAAATTTCCCAATTATATGATTGCCTAATATCTTTAAAATAATTTCTCCTAATCCCTTAGTGAAAAATTTAATAAAAATATTGCATGAAACACTTAGGTCAATTTCTAATAAAATTCAATAACGATGCTTCCACATGAATTATTAAATCTTACTTAGGAATTCCTGATAAAACCTAAATTTCTCTTTCGAGTCATTTACATTTCTATGCATTGATTTCAATTACAAAATACAATTCATAGCAGGACTTCTTATATGAAAATTCCGCATATCTATATGTCCTATAACATGAATACAATGATCATTTTAGTTTGAATTATGGCTTCATCATGTTTCCCACAAGGATGATTTAGAACATTATAGTATGAATATAAAAACAATTGAAATAAATAGGTGCAATGGAATTCATATTGAACAACAAGAATAAACTAATAAATGGCATAAAAGAAAATAAAGTAAATGAAACAATAGCTATAATCTTCAAGAACTTCAATCTTCCAAAATGATTCCTCGAATTCTTCAATTGAAAGCAAACTTCAGCAAAATAACTTTCTTTCTTCAAACTAAAATTTGGAATAACATGAAATGTAAAGGAATTAAAGAAAATATAAAATCCTAAAGTTCCTAAGGGAATTCTAATGATTTCAAAGAAAGACAAAGGATGCTAAACAAAGAATCAAAACAAAAGGATTCTAAAACAAAAGGGGATGCTCCCAAGGTTCACACAAGGGGCCTATTTATAGATCCAAAGAGGAGGAGGATAAGGTTGATCTGATGAGGAGTTGAGTAAGCAAATTAATTAAGATACGATTTTGGAGAGATTTTCGCAATGGATATCCGGGGAGTGATGAAGGCCGACTCAAGGCTGGCGGCCTTGAATGTAGGCCGGCTTTAAGGCTAGCGGCTTTAATGCTTTTTGAGGCCGGTTTAATATAGGCCGACTCAAAGCCGGTGGGCCTTGAATGTAGGCCAGCCTAAGGCCGGCTGCCTTCCGTGCAATCCTCCGCTCGCTTCTTCAATTTTGTGAAAAACTCCTCCAATTAACTTGTAATTTACTTTTGGGTCCTCAAAACCTGAATTTTCACAATAAACACCATTAAATATCATTTCTTTATATTTTCTTATAATATTGAAATAAATTTAATATAAGTCCAAAAGAAAATATAAGTATAATGTGAACTTATCATCAATCTTGCTTTATTAGTATCTTTTGATTTACCCTTAAAGTTTAGAATGGTGCCAACTAAATTGTCATAGATGTATTTCTCGATGTGCATGACATCTAAGTTGTGTCTGATAATTAGTTTATCCTAATAAGGCAATTAAAAAAGAATACTCTTTTTACGCCAATCAAGCTCATTATCTGACATCTTTCTCTTCCTACGAATAGTCATCTTTCCCAAGATGATATGCTAATACTGACTCAATTGCATCAAAATGTCTTAATTGCTAAATTTCCTAAGAGCCCTACATTTCTCCACGGTGCCATTGAACTTCATCTTTTCACTACACCACCTATGGTTCATTGATAAAAACCGTCAGTACCCCATGTAATGAAATTTGCTTTGTGTATGCCTACTAGTGACATCCACATTATAAATAAGACAAGCCTTGTAACCTTTTGTGATCTAACCTAACACATCACCATATGCAAGGAAATCATGGATTGTCCATAATAGTGCTGCATGCATGTGAAATGATTGACCAGACACAACATCAAAGGTTTTAACCCCTTTTACCCCTAACTCCTTCAATTCATCAATCAATGGCTATAAAAAAATCAATGTCTTTGCCTGGTGATCTAAGACCCAGTATTAGAAAAGACATAAAAAGATATGGCTCTTTCATAAAAGCCCATGGCAGCACATTGTAAGGAAATAAGATAACAGGCCATAAACTATAAGTGGTACTCGAATTTTCGAACGGATTGAATCCATCTGTTGCAAGTCCCAACCATACATTCCTTGGATAAGAACTAAAATCAGGAAACTTTTGGTCTAAATCCTTCCATGCATTTGAGTCTGAAGGGTACCTTAGAAAATTATCCCCAATAGCACACCCTTCCTTATACTAAGTCCATTTTCCTTAATAACACGCCTTGCTTATGCCATCTCATTAGAGGTGCTGTTTTTTGCACATGAACAATCTTTGAAGACGTGGTATTAGTAGAAAATACCATAAAACCTTCATGGGAGTTTTCTTCTTCTCATTAGTCTTCATTGCCCACCTCGAATGGTTACATTGTGGACAATAATCTAAGTCCTTAAATGCTTTCCTAAATAAGACACGATCATTTTTACATGCATGAATAAGATGAGCATCCATTCCCAATTAGCATAACATTTTTTAACACTCATAATAGGAACCTGGGAGTTTTTCCCCCTTTGGTTAGACACTCTTGACAAAAATTTGATGGGTGTCGAATCTCAACAAAAATAAAACCTACTCCTAGACAATTATATGATTTGCATATAGCGGTGAGTAGGGTCAAATCCACAGGATTGGTAAAGATATTTCTATTCAAAGAGAACAATAAGAAAAAGGAAAATGGGGGGGTTTGTTTGTGAATCAAATAAAGTAAAAACAAGGTAAGAAAATCAGATATTGGTAAAAGCCTAGCCAAAGGAATCAAGATGGTTTAATTCTAGGAATTGATCATCGATGCAAATGTTCTCTATTCTTGTTCTAGATAAATTGGTTATGGTTATTAACAAGCTCTAACAACCTATCTCTCCTTACTTCCTCGATAACCTCGGACAAGCGCTTTGAATTATTTCTCTTATTGATTAAACAACCCTTAGACAAGCGCTTAGGATTTAATCTATCAATAGCATTAAGATCTAGAGAGACCACCAATTCATGCCAGTAGATTATAAGATAACCTATTTAAACATGATCACACACCTCCATAACATGAATTCGATCATCTCTTTTATAACCAAACATGTTATTGCGTCACTAAGACTAGAACAATCAAACAATTACGGATTTGACGTGCTAGTTGACAATATATTAACTTGCTAATTGAGTAGAAGAGCTCTATTCATACCAATCAACAAAGATAATAATGACAAAACGATCAGAAGATATATGAATACCCGAAAGCAAAGAATAGAATAAATACAAGTCAATTAGACCTCACAATTCGTGGAGAATTAAACATCTATGACCCTTTGGCTAGAAAAGTAGCTTAGCTACACATGTTCATCAATAAAACGAAAATAAAAGATAGAAACATAATGAACCCGGTTGCTTGCTCTGCCTCCGCGTTTCCTTCTTCAAGATCCAAGATTCCAAGATCAAAAGTTGTCCTAACCTCTAGGGTTGTTCTATTTATATTGTTAGGGGGTAGCATGTGATCTTTTGCTAGCAAGATACGAAAATATCTTTCCTTTTCCAAGTAGATTTCGAGAAGTGAAGATTCGTCTGCCTGGCACGCCTCAACACACGGCCGTAGATCAAGCCGTGTCATCCTCTGTGCATATTCTTCAAGTCTTCATCCGCGCCCAGTGTGAACCACGGTCAGACACACGGCCAGATTTCAAGCCGTGCCTTCATCTGTGCATAATCTTCAAGTCTTCATCCATGTCCAGTGTGTACCACGGTTACACCCACGGCTAGATTTCAAGTCGTGCCTTCATCTGGTTGATGTTCCACACTTTCTTCTCCTTGGTCCTGGCTTCCACCACGGCTTCAAGCACGGTTCCAGGGGTTCCACCACGGCCGTGCCTTAAGCCGTGTCTCTCTCTGTTCAAAGTCCTCATTTTTGCCTTCTTGTCCAGTGTGTAGCAGGTTTGAACATTGGCCGTGCCTCAAACCGTGCTTCCTCCGGTGGTGTAATTTCTTGTCTTGATCCAAGTTGTAGATGACTTCTCTAAAATACTTGAATTAGCATCCTTGACTCCATTTAACCTGATTTATCACGATGATAGAATTAAAGTACCATTTCCTTATGATTTCTATAAAATCAATAATAATTTAACACAATTTATACTATAAAGATTGAGTATAAAATGGCTCTATCAAATTCCCCCACACTTAAACTCTTGCTTGTCCTCAAGCAATTGCATCAAATCAATTGAGAAATCTATCATAGATTATACAAACTTTCTTTTCATCATTCCAAGCATCTATTCATTTGTAATTCATGACTTGTATTTAATGTCTACTACTTCAACCCAATTGGTTTCCTGTGATCAAATTACTATGGACAAAATTCAATAGCTAATCTAAACAAAACAAACTTTATCCTCATATTTAGCAAAAGAATTTTTATTCCAAAAGTAAATACTTAATCCACTAAGGAAAAACACCCAATTAAACTTCATTGATATTAGCAAACATATAATCCTTGCAGTATAAAGTAAAAGCATATAGTATAAGCTCTTTGCTAGATATTCTCCCTTTTATACATCTTTGTTTTATTCAATGAATGTTCACATTCATGTTCTTTTGATTTATTCAAGCATCTATTTTGACGGGTTTTTGCCCGCTTCTTTTCATGAACTTTTGCCTTTTTTGCCCTTATCGTTATAGTGAGTTCATTGAGTCGGCAACATCCCGAGCTCATCACTCAAGTGACCGGGTTTTGAGATACCCCTACGGACTCTTCCTCACGCTAACATTCAGTTTGAATACTTTAACTCAATTAGTTGAATCATTGGAGTAATGGCTATGCTTGATTCTTTTTTTTTTTTAAGTGTTATGATTGCTTTACAAACAACTTCAAAGAGTATACAGTAGCTAATATAACCTAGAAGTAAACTTTTTTATTTTTCACTTAGGGACTCGACTTACTCTTAGACTTCCAATTCTAAAGCTAAATACAAGGTAAATTTGTTTCTTAAAGATTTCACTACTTTAATTTTAACCATGTATTCTAATCACAGCAATGGGTGAGTAAAGCATTTGAACAAGTCAATTTCACATTTTGTAGATGCTTATTACAACATTTAGTACAATCTCTAGATTTCATGATAATTTTGAAAAAAATTGGCTTAAAATTGCTTAAGGACAAACATTCAGAGTATAAGTTAGTTCTCTATTCTCTATATTTTATTATCCTCTCCCCACACTTAGCTTGAACAGTGTCCTCACTGTTCCTAATTTAGCACAATTGAAAAGGAATTAACAACTTAAGGAACATTAGAGAATAAGAGAAAAGAAATACTGGTACTTCCCTGGCATTGGAGTTTTCCCCTTAAGCTTGGAAAGTGTCATCTAATGATATGTATCCTTGCTGCAGCGATCCAAAGAGTTCAAAACTACACTAAAATCAAAACAAACTAAACTAAAACAAAACAAAACTAAAACAAACCAAAACTAATGCAAAACAAAACTTTTTTTTTTTTTTTTACATGGGTTGCCTCCCATGAAGCGCCTTTCTTTAACGTCTTTGGCTAGACGTTACTGGCTAAATATTCGGATAAGGATTTGGATTCCAGCCTTGGTGCCTGTGGTAATGGGTTAATAACATCCGCAACAAAAACAGGAGATGGGTTAATAACATCCGCAACAAAAATAGGAGAGATATCGTTAGGTGTTTCATGGCATCATAAATGTTAAATCTAATCACTTCACCATCAAATTCCATAGTGAGGGTGCCACCATTTACATCGATTTTCGTTTTAGAAGTCTTAAGGAATGGTCGCCCTAATAATATCAGTGATGAAGTATGAGAATCACTATCGTCCATATCAAGCACATAAAAATCAGCAGGAAAAACCAACCCATTGACTTGAACTAAAACATCCTCTAGAACTCCCTCAGGATAAACATTGGACCTATCAGCAAGTTGAACAATAATACCCGTTTCCTTTAAAGGACCAACATTTAAACGTTGATAAACAGACAATGGCATGACATTGATAGGAGCTCCTAGATCACACATGGCTTTAGCGATTCCAAGACTACCTATTTTGTAAGGAATGGCGAACATACCTGGGTCCTTACATTTAGGAGGAAGCTTCTTCTGAATAATAGCTGAAACATTTTCACTCACACTAATCTTTTCATTGCCTTTCAGCTTCCTTTTGTTAGTGCATAAGTCCTTGAGGAATCTAGCATAGCGCGGTATTTGCTTAATTGCATCAAGTAAGGGAATATTTACCTTGACTTTACGAAACATTTCCAGAATCTCTTTTTCTTCCGCTTCCTTCTTGGATTTCGCTAATCTGGAGGGGAAAGGAGGTGGTATCAATGTGACCTTCGATGGCTCAACTAGACACTTGCTAATCTGGTCGCCCTGCTGGCTCGGAGTCGAAGTCTCTTTCTTGGTCTCTTCCTCAAGATTAGACGGATTTCCTTTCTTATTTGATCCCTGCAATTCTGTTCCACTTCTCAAGGTAATGGCATTAACGCTTTGCTTCGGGTTTGGAATAGTTTGAGAAGGTAACTTACCTTGAGTTTCTAACCTATTGACAGCTGAAGCAAGTTGGCTTACCTGATGCTCCAAGTTTTGAATGCTTTGCTTTGTTTCCTCCTGAAATTGTTTGGTATTCACAGCTAGAGACTTAACAATATCCTCAAGGGGCATACCTGAAGTGGAAGGAGCTTGGGGTACGTGGTGTGATGGCTTTGGCTGGAATTGTTGGGCATGTTGAGGGTTATTGCCATATCGGAAGTTAGGATGATCCCTCCATCCAGGATTGTAAGTATTCGAATAGGGGTCATACTTTCTTTGCGGTTGTCCTAGAAATCCGCCTACAGCATTGGCGTGTTCATGATTGTCATCTTGCAATGTGGGGCACATGTCGGTCGGATGATTAGGAGCAGCGCAAATTCCACAAGCCTTCACCTGCTGCGTTTTTCCAAGAGCTAGCTGCTGCACAAGAGAGGTTAGATTAGAAATTTGATGTTCAAGGTTAGACACACTTACCTCATTTACCTTCCTTGAAGACGTATCGTGCCTATACCCAAATTGTTGTGAATTAGCAGCCATCATGGAGATCAATTCCCTAGCTTGACCAGGAGTTTTGTTTACTATGGCGCCTCCACTTGCAGCATCCATCATCTTTCTTTCCATCGGAAGTAAGCCTTCGTAGAGATATTGGATGAGGAGTTGTTCGGATATCCCATGTTGTGGGCAGCTTGCACACAATTGCTTGAACCTCTCCCAATACTCATGAAGAGTCTCGGTGTCCCTTTGTTTTATACCACAAATTTCTATTCTTATACCAGCGGCTCTGGATGCGGGGAAGAATTTATCCAAGAAGAGTCTCACCATATCAGTCCATGTGGTTATATAACCTGGAGGCAAATAAAACAACCAATCTTTAGCTTTAGTACTTAGAGAAAATGGAAAAGCGCGTAGCTTGATTTGATCGTCGGTTATTCCTTGTGGCCTCATACTAGAACACACTATATGGAACTCTTTCAAATGCTTATGAGGATCTTCATTCTCAAGACCATGAAATGTAGGTAGTAGATGTATCAACCCAGATTTCAATTCGAATTCTACGGCTAGTTCGGGGTAGTGAATACAAAGTGGTTGTTGATTCACATCCGGCGCAGCCAACTCCCTTAAGGTTCTCTCGAGATTTGCCATGTCTTCCTCTTTTTCAGAATCAAAGGATGAATCTGACAAGTCCCATACTAAGTTCGGTCCGGGGGATGATCTAGCTTCTTGTCGCAACCTCTTTAGAGTCTTCTCAATTTCCGGATTATAAGTTAGTTCACCTGTCTGAGAAGAACGAGTCATACAAGAATAGAAATAAATTTGACACCAATCCCCGGCAACGGCGCAAAAATTTGATGGGTGTCGAATCCAACAAAAATAAAACCTACTCCTAGAAAATTATATGATTTGCATATAGTGGTGAGTAGGGTCGAATCCACAGGGATTGGTAAAGATATTTCTATTCAAAGAGAACAATAAGAAAAAGGAAAATGGGGGTTTTGTTTGTGAATCAAATAAAGTAAAAACAAGGTAAGAAAATCAGATATTGGTAAAAGCCTAGCCAAAGGAATCAAGATGGTTTAATTCTAGGAATTGATCATCGATGCAAATGTTCTCTATTCTTGTTCTAGATAAATTGGTTATGGTTATTAACAAGCTCTAACAACCTATCTCTCCTTACTTCCTCGATAACCTCGGACAAGCGCTTTGAATTATTTCTCTTATTGATTAAACAACCCTTAGACAAGCGCTTAGGATTTAATCTATCAATAGCATTAAGATCTAGAGAGACCACCAATTCATGCCAGTAGATTATAAGATAACCTATTTAAACATGATCACACACCTCCATAACATGAATTCGATCATCTCTTTTATAACCAAACATGTTATTGCGTCACTAAGACTAGAACAATCAAACAATTACGGATTTGACGTGCTAGTTGACAATATATTAACTTGCTAATTGAGTAGAAGAGCTCTATTCATACCAATCAACAAAGATAATAATGACAAAACGATCAGAAGATATATGAATACCCGAAAGCAAAGAATAGAATAAATACAAGTCAATTAGACCTCACAATTCGTGGAGAATTAAACATCTATGACCCTTTGGCTAGAAAAGTAGCTTAGCTACACATGTTCATCAATAAAACGAAAATAAAAGATAGAAACATAATGAACCCGGTTGCTTGCTCTGCCTCCGCGTTTCCTTCTTCAAGATCCAAGATTCCAAGATCAAAAGTTGTCCTAACCTCTAGGGTTGGTTCTATTTATATTGTTAGGGGGTAGCATGTGATCTTTTGCTAGCAAGATACGAAAATATCTTTCCTTTTCCAAGTAGATTTCGAGAAGTGAAGATTCGTCTGCCTGGCACGCCTCAACACACGGCCGTGGATCAAGCCGTGTCATCCTCTGTGCATATTCTTCAAGTCTTCATCCGCGCCCAGTGTGAACCACGGTCAGACACACGGCCAGATTTCAAGCCGTGCCTTCATCTGTGCATAATCTTCAAGTCTTCATCCATGTCCAGTGTGTACCACGGTTACACCCACGGCTAGATTTCAAGCCGTGCCTTCATCTGGTTGATGTTCCACACTTTCTTCTCCTTGGTCCTGGCTTCCACCACGGCTTCAAGCACGGTTTCTCCCACGGGTTCCACCACGGCCGTACCTTAAGCCGTGTCTCTCTCTGTTCAAAGTCCTCATTTTTGCCTTCTTGTCCAGTGTGTAGCACGGTTTGACATTGGCCGTGCCTCAAACCGTGCTTCCTCCGGTGGTGTAATTTCTTGTCTTGATCCAAGTTGTAGATGACTTCTCTAAAATACTTGAATTAGCATCCTTGACTCCATTTAACCTGATTTATCACGATGATAGAATTAAAGTACCATTTCCTTATGATTTCTATAAAATCAATAATAATTTAACACAATTTATACTATAAAGATTGAGTATAAAATGGCTCTATCAGCCCACCTCGAATGGTTACATTGTGGACAATAATCTATGTCCTTAAATGCTTTCCTAAATAAGACACGATCATTTTTACATGCATGAATAAGATGAGCATCCATTCCCAATTAGCATAACATTTTTTAACACTCATAATAGGAACCTGGGAGTTTTTCCCCCTTTGGTTAGACACTCTTGACAAAACTAAGCCAATTGTTGAAACTTTGTATAGATTGACAACCATCAAGCTTAAAATGCATCATCTGTATTACAGCAAATAACAATGAAAATTTCTTACACCCTAGATAGACCTCACATTTCACTTCTTCAAATAAGCCACTCCACTTATCCATGTCAATTTCATCTCCCCGTTGTCCTCCAACATGTCATCTTTAGAGTCACTACTACTACATACCAAATCTTCTAATATCTGACGATTTGCATCATCCTCAAAAGCATGGAATTATCATATACCACTTCTTCCATTATCGGTAGGTATCGTACACCAATTTGATTGTTACTAATCTTAGAGCTATTCAAACCCGGGTATATACAATCTAACTTATCAATATGTGATGTCTCCTTACGAAACATCTAAGTAGTGTAAGACCATGCCACTCCTCAATGGATTAGATGAACCTTAATGGCCTCTATTGGTAACCATTCATGATTAAGACAATCTTGACATGGATAGTAGACAAATCCATCTAAAAATAGACAATGTTGCATGGCAACTTCAAGGAAACTTCATACTCCTAGGATATATTCCGAAGAAGTACGATCATGTATCATGTGCCATCACCTTCCACTCATCCTAAACATGTAATCTCCATTATCATATGCAACAGTACATCAAGAGAAAGAACAAAATAACAAAATTCAAAAGATATAAAAGGTTTATAGTTTATATAACTTATATCTATGGAGGGACATAAACTAAGGTAAGAAACTATCAAATGTATCAAAAGCTCAAGTTTAAAAGAATCAAAATTATATTTTTCCACTATTACAATAAAGGATTTACATAGGAAAAAAAATTTTATGCCTAAATAAGAGCAAAAATGAGACGAATAAGAAAGCACAAAAGACACCAGCATATACTACTCTATTTCAAAAACATGATAGAAGAATAAGAAAGGGGGGGGGGGGGGGGGATGGTGGAACAAGATGACGAATAGTGAACAAATGTTGTTTCAAAGTTCATTTCGGATGTATCTCTAACTACAGAAAATACTGTTGTGACGACTGTTGCTACTGTTAAGAGCAATTCCAACCATGTCAAAAATTGTTGTTTCAAAAACTATGAGATTCAGTTCTTGGTTGAATAACTATCACAGTATTTTCCACCCTTCAACTTCACAATAACTTCTGTTGTAGTTTATGTGCTTAAAAGATCAGTTGGGCAACTTGCAACCATTCCGGATTTTTATTTTGACATATAATCTTCAGTAGATAAATGTAGCCATTCCAAACCTATTCACTGGCATAAAGTGCAAATTCCAATTCTTCACTTGACATTCCAAACCTATCCACAGTTATTCTCTTCTCCGATGCCTACAAATGAGAAAAAACTACAACAATTTACTTGCCAAAAGATAACTGCACCATAAACAACAACTATTAAAAAGCTAAAATAAATATGAATATATATCTATCCAGAGTATATATACTACCAATTCAAATCAGCACTAGATCCCCTTATTCTGCTTCTAATCAAATTGCAACATATATATAAGTACAAAGCCATTAGGCCCATAAAGCTTATGGGAAGTAGCCCATTCAACAAGACAACAAGCAAGCAAACATTACACTATTTTGCCCAAACATTAGACAACAAGATTGCTATTTTGAAGCCTAGACAAAACTGTCCACCAAAAACTTCTAAGGTATTGTATACAACCAACTCAAGCCAGCATAGAATCACCCCATTCCAATTCCAAACCAAATAGTAGCACAAATACAAAGAATTAAAAGGCTATCTTGCCTAAAGATAGTTGGTGATGGTAGTCTCACTCAAGAAGTGCAAGCAAGCATTGATTAATCAATGCATTTTCAGCTATTGCATGTAAACCAAGCAAATTAGTCTCTCACACCCACCGAATCCACCAAAATCATATTCATTGTACATCCCTCAAATGACCAATCCCACAAATCAAAAGGTAGTTAGGATAAATACACCAATTCCATAAGGCTCCAAAGCCCCTAAATCCATAGCTACAAATGAAGTTGATAAACCAACTACCTTAATAAGTAAAGGGCCAAACAAGAAGCACTTGCTAAAAAGACTAGTACACATAAGACAAATAAGACTACTATAACAAGGAAGGACAACCAACATTTCAATCACATATTTACTAAATAGCCATATTGACTAAAGAGCAAAGGCAAAGAGTATACTTGTAAGCACATTGTTAATTGGCAACAACACTACTCTTTGTTTACTATTAATTTCCAGCCAGTCAAGAAATGGGATTCCTTCTAGCCATTAGGGAAGGGAATATCGCCTGGAAACTCAATTAAACCATTAATAAAACATCGTTCTACAAATGCACTATGCCAGCTAAATTGTACAATATAAAAAAAGAACTCATGTAGTTGAAGAACATGATGTAAGATAAAATTTTCAACAACAAAAATAAAAAAGGAAAGAATCATGATTCAGAGAAAAATAATAAAGAACGAATGAGTACGATTAATGAAATATAGTAATAAAATATCCATTGACAAAAAGTAAAGTGTAGTAATTTAATTGACCTAAAGTTGCAATAATAAATGGATTATGTGCTAATAATAAATAAACAAATAAGAGGTCTTCCCTAGAAAATTTCCTCTGTTTACAAGCTTCATAGGGATTGAGCTAATTCATGGGTTACGTAATTATGCTTCCTTGTCCAAACTATTTTCACCTTCTTAAGCATCAAGATCAATTCTCCACAAAGATACACAACATAAGGTGACAATGGAGAGACTCTTTCCGCAGTTATCTAACTATAAGCTTCTAAGGAATCAGTTTCAAAAATCACACTATCTAAGCCTTACTCTTTAGTCAATCTTAAGCACCAATATATTGCCCAAATTTCTTTCTCAATAAGACCATTGCACCACGACACAACATCATTGCACCATGACACAACACCAACAATAAAGCACCACAACACAACACAACCAAATAGCAATAGCACACATCACCAACACACATCACACTTACTTTTAATAACAACCAAACAAAGTACTTCGCAAAATATTTGCTTTGAATGAATACGAGAAAATGAGCAATAGTTGATCAACAAAGACATCTACTTCTAATGACCATATTTGAAAGGGTACTTGACAAAGTAAAGATTCCATATATAGAAACATTAGAAAAAGTATTGTTGTAATCCCAAGAGGTGTGGTTTGGAAGAGCCAAATAGCAATAGTGATGGCTAAACATACCAAAAAATATTTTCTTATACGGTAGTATTTTCCTTAATTGTTAACTACCACCCTAAAAGCTTACCACTAAAAGCTATTGATTTTTGAAACCTTTTTAGAAAAAATACAACTAACGAATAAAAAACTTTGTTTATAAGATAACAAATGTTGAAAAAATCCACAACATGTTTTTCAAGAATCATATACATCCTTAGCAAGCCTAATAGTAATAAGATATAAGAAACAGATGTACAAGATAAAAGTGAAATAATTGAAAACAACACTTCTTCCAATAAGTAAGGTCACTCACAGCAATGGAGCACCAAATTTCTGGTGAAATTTTTCTACAAAAATCAACTGAAACAAAGTCATCTTACACATAAAGAGACTCAAAGGTCTTGATCAACCAACTCATACTTCTAAGGTTCCTTTATCGGGAAATGAAGAAAGTAGAATTATTCAGAATTGCCCACCACCATCCTAAAGCCTAAGTCAAGAATTTTAACTTTGCCATTTCTGTAATAATGCAATGGACAATGGTTCCATTCTTGAGCTCAATGGATACGATCTCATGTTAAACTTCACCAAAAACCTAATTTTTTTTTTTCTAACGAACTTTATCGTCGACAATGGAAGACTATGAGTATTAAGGAATTTTCTGAACAATGATAACACTAGAAAAAAAAATAGAAAAATCAAAGAAAAACAAAATGGTGAAGTTCTCTTAAGGAGCTTGAAGCTTTACTCATCCCAGAATGGAAAGTGTTCTTTGTTGACTATAGGTAGCTTAAGAAGCAATCAAGAAAATTAAGCTCTCCAGAATACCAAAGGAATCTCTTGACACAAATGGGGGTTTCGATCTCTCCATTTTTTATCTCGTCCACTCAGTTGCTCGCAAAATAAAGGACAAGTTCCATGACATATTGGGTACTAATGATGATTCAATCAGACATAGTGTATGGAGCGATATGGCTAATCTCACTAAAGAACAAACCCTTAATCCAATTACCTAACAAAAAACCCCAAATTCTACATAAAACCAGAACAACATCACGTTTACCAAGAAATTGGGGGAGAGAGCGAGAGAATACATACCTTTACGAGATAATAAACCCACACACGTGACACACCAAAAGCTAGAACTTCTTAAGCTTCAAATCATTTGCATTCAATGGAGAACCCAAAAAATTACCTTCGACTTCTAGGAAAACAAATAGGGGAAGTGAGGGGAAGAGGAAGAGAGATTTAGACACACCTTACAAGCCACAAATGCAGGTGAATGAGAGTGAAAAGAACAATCTATTGGTATAGAGCATCATTTCAAGACCATTCAATAATAGAGGATGTTAGGGAAGGACAGGCGTGCGAAAACTACTCACCGACAAGACATAATGTTTTGGAGCTAAGGTTTTATTTTCTGGAAATAAACGATAAAATTGTCTAACTAGGATGCAGGAAAAAGATGACAAAGGAAATTGACAAGCGAAAATATAGTGGGCCTAAAATTTAGCTTACATAGCATGGAAGTGGCAATTACTTTCTCGCAAATAAGCAATTTCGATGATTTACTTCTCATAAGTGGAAGATGTGGCAATCACATTCTCGCATATACTATTTGCATGAATTATTTTCTCGAAAAAGCACATTTTTTTCTTTTCGGCAATTGGCTTCTTGCAAATAAGTAATCCTGATGAATTACTTGTTATAGGTGTGGTGTGTACTATTTGCGAGAATTATTTTCCTGGAAAAGTACATTTTCCTTTCCAGCAATTACTTCTCACAATATAATTCCTTGTTTTTCTCATTTCTATTGTAGTGTGTGCAAAAGTGCATATTCTGCCAATCAGTATGAGATCAAAGAAACCTATCAAAAGTGATAACACATGGCAAATCTAGTCCCCACTAGATAGAAGGAAGCCACACTCAGGACCGGGAGTAAATACATCATGATTATGACGTAATCTACAAATGAAATTTCAATTCATGCATTTTTCCCTAGGAGTAGAACTTTAAACTAGTTCAATAGCAATAATATCAAAGAATTGATGAAGATGATCTTATTTTGTGATATATAACATAATTATTGTTGTTTGGAATATGTAAATATTTCTCTCTTTATCCTCATCATAAAAATGGCCGCTACAATAAGTTATCATACCATAGTATACCTAATTACTCAATTTCAAAGAGCTTGCTTAATTTACTCCCACTAAATTCTCCTTTCCTAGCATCTTCATCAAGCTTACCAGCAGAAAAAGGCATACATTTTAGGTATAAAAATTGAGCAACCTGTACCATACCAGAAGAAGAGGAAGAATCTCTAATTACTCTGGATCCCGTAAACAAGATAGTAGAAGCCTCATGAAGAAACTCTCTAACACCATAGTGCAACGTAGACTCATGAAAGCTTCGGAGTAAATTGAGCTACCACTTCCTCATTGATATAATAAGACTGAAAGAGAAAAGAGTTAAACTAAACACTGCTGAGTGCTGGTTCATTTGTTAACTGACAGCAACTAAGCTCTAATTTAAGTATTGTTGTGGGTATGCTAAAGAAAAGAGAAGAAATTATTCGACACCCTAGCTGAAGTTTTCAATCAATAGTTGAAAAGGTGTGGTGGATTGGGGCAGTAAGAAAATTGCAATTTTAGTTTTCTTATCTGTTAATCATGGTAAACAGGTTGCATTTTTATCCATTTATCAATTCATTCATTCAACACATCCGGAATCATAATTTACATCTACATAAAGCCAAAACATTCTATTGGACTCCACAAGCTTTATGAAGAGAAAAAGTTAAGTGTACTCCCAAATGTTAAATGCTACTCTTACTAATATTTGAGTGTCTGATACATAACTTGCATCACACCCTTTCTACTCATCTTCCCAAATATTTGTAACAATACATTCCAAAAATTACATTAAGGATGTGCTGCCAAGGCTATACCAAGTCACAATTGCTAATGTAAAATTTACAATATTCAGCTTTGAAGATATTATCATTAAATTATCTAAAATATCAATTCATAATCCATACTGTCCTTAAGCATTCAGGTTAATAGATATGATAGATTTTCCTTTATATCAATTACACATATACACCCCCTTCCTATTTTCTTAGACCATATTTGTAAAATGCTTACAGAATGTTACTCTTGGCATGGTCACATCAATCAAACCTCCCAAGGAAAAAGAGTGGAGAGCATCTGATTCCAATGTCACTAAGATGTTTTAATATCAAATGTCATAAACATAATCTAAGAACTTTCTCTACAACTGGAACTTCAAAATCGAAGTCCCGAAACATTCCCCCCGAAAATATTCTTTCAGCTGGTGTTAAAGAGGAAGCTTCTAATTTGCATAAGCACAGAATAAAGAGAAAGGACATTCAATCACCAAACCAGGTGAAGCTAAACAAAACTATCAACTTACCCTTTGCCTCTACACATCCTCTCCATTAAGGAAGAAAACAAAACCCCAGAAGAAGAAGCTAATTTTCAACTCTCATTTCTATGTTTTATTTTATTTTAGTTTCCTTTTTTTATTTTGTACCTTTGGAAGGGCCCAACGATAAAACTTCTGTTTCATCATATTGCAAGTACCACTGCATAAAGCCTTCTTTTGATTTATATCTAGGAATTTTAACAATTACGCAAAAAATTATGGAAACCACTAAGCACAGGTATACCGCTAAAGCACCATATATAATCATGTTTAGTAAACAACTTCAAACATTTAATAATCAGTAAAACATAGAGGAATTGACGAGTGTCCATAGCTAAAGCGCAATTAAAAAAATGGTTTAAAACTTATGGAGAGTGACAAAGTATCCAAAGCTAATAAAAAAATTACCAAAGGGTTTAAACCTTATGCGGAGTGACAGTAAAAATTCGAATGTGTTAACTATTGTCTTATGGCATCTTTAGATTTGATTCCATCATATATCAAGGGGAACTAGGAGACATGTTAGTTTCTATAGTTAGGCAAACTCAATTTTTTTTTTCTAGGGGAGTATCTGCAACATTGTTGATAAATTAAAAGAACTTATTGGATAAAATGATTTGTATTCTTAGTAGGTGTACAAAAACAGGTTTTTGCTAGTCAAAATTAAGCACATGCTGACTCATATCACAAAATTCTAACCTTAACTTCCAGACCATCAACACTTCAGAAGTTCTTTAACATGTTAAGACACCACAGATGCTATCTTGGACTCATTAAAGGATGACAGCGAGAACTCTTTCACCCATCTAATTTTTCACAGAGAAGTTCAGAATCAATTGCAAAACAGTGAAAAAAGTACCTAGTATTCTTGGAAGCAACACACCTACATAACCATGTGGCACTGTTTGAAGTACCTTAGGAGGAGCATTTTCTCCAGTAGTTATGTCTACAAATGGGTAACCTTCTTTTTATATAGTAAATAGAACCATTTTTTACAAGGACTAGATACCTGGAACTAACCAAAATTAAAGAATACAAATTATCAAAGTATCCATATCGAGCTTCTAGAATTCAAGATAAATTTCATCCTTTTCATAAATTAGAAATATCTTCCAAAAGTTCAATACAAGCCCGGTTATTCATCAGCACGCTTAAGGGCACAACCCAAAGCTGCTTGAGCATAGAATATGTAAACAAATAGGTTCCAATATTACATGCATCTACTTCATGACCCTTCCTAAGAAACAAGGTCAACAAAGTTCTAAGTTACTAATAACAAAATTCATTACTATGATGAATAGTGCAAGGCTAGATTAATAATAAATTATATAAATAGAGAGAAGTCTAACTTTTGATAGCACACTAAAGATGTATCATATGCAATCTATTGCATGGGCAACAAGCAATTGACTTCTAAAGTCTAATGTGACCATTAAACCTCAAACCACCATTTAATCTATTCAAACTTCAACATAATAACCACCAGTTAGACAACTAAAGGTGAAACAAAGACTAGAATAACACCTCCAAGAGCTTAGGTGAAAATCCCTACCTATACTAAGATTAATAACATCAATAGCAAGGTTTCTTAGTTTTCTGGATCAAACCTAAATTGATGCATTATTTTTGAATAATTAGGAAGTTTCATGCCTTTAGCTAATCTTGTTAGACATTTTCATTCTAACTGTATGATAGTGGAGAGACTTATTTATACAACTCCTAGGGTTGTTAAATCAATGTTGAATGTGTATAAACATAGGCTTGCCACATCAAAGTAGGGAGTTAGTTGTGTAGATATGTCTATGGTGTGCATGTATGTCGTCTAGTGTTTGTATTTTGTTATGGTGTTCTTTTGTTATTATAATGCTCCAAAACTTAGGTACGCTATGGCCCGCTACGTGTCCTCAGTACTAAAAGACATGCAAAGGCTCAATTGCTACAATTCTCTAAACATTATCTTTCAATTATTCGATATAATAAATGAACTTCTTAAATTACTACAGCGGAAGCATTCATAAGTTCCAACAATACCACAATTTTCAAAAGAAATCTATATCCTCCCAAATATAATACTTGTTCATTTTGCTCAATTTAAATACAGTGGAAGCCTTCAACAATTTAAATAACATGATAATCTAAATCATAATTAAAATTTTTTCCATATTCTCCTTTCTTTTCATCGGGATCCCACTCGTCATAATACACGTACTCCACATTCGCCTCCGTATCCTGATTGGTTTCTACTAAGGTTTCATCATACCCTATAATCTCTCTTGTAGCATCTGCAACTTAAAAAAAATTCCCATGAGATGTGGGCTAATGCCCAGTACAATGCATACCTATACACATATACGCATGCCATGCCAAAAACAATAACACATTCAAGATGCACCATAATATTCATACACAATTTTATTTATCTTTCACAATCTTTAGCTGATACACAATCACATCATAAACATCATCACACATAATATTCCTAAACATCCTTTCATAATCCATTCACCAGCAACATATACATATATATATATATATATATATATATATATATATATGACAAAGATATAACTCTTTATCCATGAATCTATTACCACATATAATAATAATATATATATGAGAGTGAGTAAATTTCACTATTCATGAGTCCATGAATTCTCACACATCAACCTTCCACAACTGTACATAATAATATATATATATATATGTGACAGTGGATACTCCCCATTATCTATGAGTCTATGAGTCCATATACTACAACCTTTCACAATATATGTCACAACATTTCACATCAAAACCTTTTGCATACAACATTCCACATAAGACCTGGATCATTTTGGTACACAACTCCATTAGGGACAACATCACATACCGATCAACGAGGTGCTACTTTAAGAACACCGACCCATACTCAATTTCTTGGACCTAGCAATTCACAATAACATGCACACACACTCAAATTCATTTATAATATTATTAAACCCACACACAAAATCTAATTTATGAAGCACAAGCAACAAACATGATATACATATACCTAACTTTGCAAAACTTGGTTTGTCTTATACTTTTTTAGCTTCACAAATCTCCCAAACCTATACATGATTCACATTATTTTCTTTTAGAATTGTATTCCTATAAATATAAAAAGGAAAATAGACGTGTTTCAACTCAACATGGTCATGTTGGAGGCCGTGTAATTGAATACGAGATAGTACACAACCATACCAAAGGTCGTATACATTTTTCTCTTCTTCTTTTTTCTCAACATGGTCATGTTAAGAGGTCATATATCTCTCTATTCATGATTCATCAACACAGTCCTAACATGGTCATGTTGAGAGGTCGTATATCTCTCTATTCACTATTCATCAACACAATCTCAACATTGCATGTTGAGAGGTTGTATATCTCTCTATCCGCTATTCATCAACATAGTCTCAACATGGTCGTGTTGAGAAGTTATGTATCTCTTTGTTCACTATTCATCAACATAGTCTCAACATGGTCATTTATTTGGGAGGTCATGTATCTCTCTATCCACTATTCATCAACATAGTCTCAATATGGTCATGTTAAGTGGTCGTGTATTTCTCTATCCACTATTCATCAACGTAGTCTCAACATGGTCATGTTGAGAGGTCATATTTTTTTTTTTAACAAGGTCACAACACGGTTTTGTTGAGAGGTCGTATATCTCTCTATTCACTTTAGGTCTTCAACACGGTCATGTTGGGAGGCCATATATCTCTTGATCCATTCTTTAAAATCAACACATCCATAACATGGTCTTGTTAAGAGACCGTCCATCTTACTATACACTTCGTAAATCGATCCCTTAACCTAATTTCTAACCAATTTAACCTAATTGATCTATCTAACATAAAATTTGTAGTGTAATACACTAGTAGATATACTTACTTAACCCAAATCGTGATCGATATGCTTGAAGTGCTTGCTCAAACCTTCTATAGCACGGATTAATCTTGTCCTGTAAATGACCTTAATTCGTTACTCCTTACGCTACCATATACATACTTAAATCATGATTCATAATTGTTAATCTATGTACTTACCTTAATCTGATAAATTAGTGGTGGAGAAAGGGGTCGCCTCCTTCTCTATGGACTCACACAAAAAGGTTCTAGGATTCTATGAGATGCAAAAGGGAGGAAAAGGTCAATAGGGTTTATAACGACTTATTTATAGTCCTTGTCTAAATTACCAAATTACCCTCAATCCTTTTAGATTATTTACGATATTAACCTTACCTGCATTTTTATTTTATATATATATATATATATATATATATATATTAATACTCATGTATTTACATTCTTCACTCCTTACATGAATTTTCGTCTTCGAAAATTACCTCGATCATTGAAGTGTTCTAGGTATCTTCTTGTCATCTCTTTTTCTACTTCCCAGGTTGCTTCTCTTTCGGTTTGATTACTCCATTACACCATGACAAACTTGATAACCCGTCTTCTCAAAGTTTTCTCTTTAGTATCCACAATTCTAATAGGTCTTTCCACAATTGTGAGATTTAGCTACACTTGTAGAGGTTCCAATGCAGTAATCTGGTCTAGGTTGAGTACATATTTCCTTAGCATAGAAATATGAAATACATTGTGTACTCTAACTAGACTAGGTGGCAATGCCAATCTATATGCCACTAGTCCAATTTTCTCTAAGTCTTCAAAAGGTCCCACATATCTACGGTTCAACTTCCCCCTTAGTCCAAATCTTATCACTCTCTTTGTAGGTGAAATCTTCAACAATACATGATCTCCCACTTGAAACTCTAATGGGCATCCTCTCTTGTCTACATATGACTTTTAGTAGCTTTAAGCTAACTGCATCTTTTACCGAATCAACTTCACTTTGTTTACTACATCTTGTAGTAGATCAGATCCCAATATTTGTTTCTCACCCACCTCATCCTAATGTAACGGCAACTAACACTTTCTTCTGTATAATGCCTCATATGGTGCCATTTAGATGGTAACTTGATAACTATTGTTGTTGGCAAACTCTACTAAAGGAAAATGTTCATCCCAATTTCCACTAAGGTTTAATGCACATCCCTCAGACTATCCTCCTATATTTGAATCGTTCACTCTAACTAACCATCTATCTGTAGGTGAAAAATGGTACTAAATTGTAGCTTTATCCCCAAAGCTCTATGCAAACTATTCCAAACTCCTTACAAATCTTGTATCTCTGTCTAACACTATGGAGACTGGTATCCTATGCAACCTTACAATTTCTTTGATGTAAATTTATGTCAGCTTCTGTAGTTTATACTCAGTACTTGTTGGTATGAAGTGTGCCAATTTTGTAAGCCAATCCACAATTACCCAAACTGTGTCCAATTTAGTCACTAATCAAGGTAGTGTTGTGACAAAGTCTATGGTCACATGTTCTCATTTCCATTCTAGTATAGGTAAAGGTTGTAACATGCCAATGGGTCTCTAATGTTCTATCTTGATTTGTTGGTAGGTCATACACTTAGATACATAATCAGCCACTTCTCTCTTCATATTCCTCTATCAATAATGATTCTTTAGGTCTTTATACATCTTGGTATTTCCAGGGCGTATAAAGTACCTAGAATAGTGTGCCTCCTCCAATATCTCTTTCTTCAGTTTATCTATACTTGGCACACATAGCCTGTAGACCATACCTCAACACACCCTCAGCATCTTCATTGAATTCTACAGCTTTTCTCTCTTCCATTCTTTTCTTTATTTCCTATATTCCCACATCTTCAACTTATGCAACTTTTATTTTGTCAATTAATACTGGCTGTATTCATAAACTAGTGAGTTTAGCTCCCACTTCTTGAGTAACAATCTCTAAGTCTAGTTTCTACACATCTTCCAATATTCTCTTTTGAATTGTGATCATCATTGATAGATACCATGCTTCTTTCTACTAAGTGCATAAGCAATTACATTTGCCTTTCCAAGATAATACTGGATGTCTAAGTCATAGTCTCTTATTAGTTCTATCCAGCGTCTTTACCTCATATTTAGCTCTTTCTGGGTAAATAAGTACTTGAGGCTTTTGTGATCTATGAATATTCGACACTTCTCCCCATATAAGTAATGTCTCCATAACTTAAGTTCAAATACTATGGTTGCTAATTCCAGATCATGTGTTGTGTAATTCTTCTCATAAGGCTTCAACTGCCTAGATGCTTAAGCAATCACCCTATTGTTTTGCATGAACAAACATTTGAGCCCAAGGTGAGGCACTTGGTCTGATAAACTTCTTGTCCAATAGCTCTTGTATTTGATCCTTCAATTCTTTCAACTCTGTAGGTGTCATACGGTACGGGGCTTTTAACATAGGAGTCATACCAAGCACTGTATCTATGTTGAATTCAATCTCCCTTACAAGAGGTAAACCGGGTAGGTTGATAAATCTATTTTAACTCTTATAATTGGAGATGATTAAGTCAATTTTTGAGATAATTGGGCATGAAAATATAAGATTATGATGCTTAATTGATTTATATTTCATGTTCAGGTGTGGAAAAGGATGATTTGATGAAAAGTATTTAAATTCCAAACGAATTGGAGATAAAAGCAAGTAAAAAGGGAATGCTTTGAAGTTAAAGGAAGTCACACGGTTTTACAAACGGCCGTGTGAAGGAATCAGGAGACTACACGGTTCGGATACACGCCTGTGTATCCGACCGTGTATTAGCGTGGAAGAAGAGTTTTCAGGACAGACCAGTACACGGTTCGAATACACACCCGTGTAACCCAACCGTGCATAAGAAGAACACATTGAGGAGGACACACAGTTGACCCGTGTAATCAACCGTGTATGAAGAACAAAGAAGACAGAGGAATACACAGCTATTACAAACGACCGTGTGGGATATACACGCCCAGAGTTCACTGATTTAGAGAGATACACAGTTTATTTACACGCCCATGTAGTATGACCGTGTGTCTATCGAAGGAAAGATATCTTCAAATCGATTTTAAATCTTTCGTCCATATTTAAAGGATATCTCCTACACGCCAAAGAGGAAGCTACCCTAGGTATAAATAGTCGTCTTTGAAGAGAGAGAAAGTTTTAGGAAGGCAGAAAACACATCATGAATTTTGGAGAACAACAGCAGTCAAAGGAATTTTCGAGCTTTAATTCTAGAAGGGTTTCACACATGGATTTGATTATTTCGTTTTGTTATTCCTTGAGAACCATGTGTAGCTAATTATTTCATACCCGGATCTTACGAAAGTCTGATTACTATGTAACATTAGGTTTATTGCAAAATTAATGACGATTGAGCATCTCTGATTTCATCCATGTTGTTTATTATATATTGTTGATTTGATGTTTGGCCAGCATTAGATCACATTGATTTCTGATAAGTTGATTGGAAAATCTTTTGTTTGAATAAATTATACATTGGATGAAAAGGCTTGTATGCAATCTAGGGATAGAAAGCATAAGTTTTCCGTATTAGATTGGATATAATGATTTAATCTAATTGAGGGTTGTGGTATAGTCATGCAATTCTGATTGTTGTTAATAAAAGAGGGATCTTTGTTAATACGGTTAGAATTAGGAGTTAGTGATTTTGGAAGAAACATTGACTTAGTGTTAGATGCCCCGCGGATCAGAGATAATCAGTATTCATTAATTAGTTTTCTAAGAATTGAAGTTGCATAGTAATTAGATGAGTAGTAAGAGTAGGGTATGTGTTAGAACATTGGATTTGATAATTTAACTCATTGTTTGATATTCATTGATTTCAGTTCTATTAGATAATTAGTTTAGGTAATTTGGTTAAATCAATTCACTCGAAATTGTGCGGGTTTGATAGTCGGTTTGAGGTTAGTATTAGTACTTGTAGATCCTTGAGGGAACGATATCCGTGCTTAAACTCTATACTATTGTAATCGATAGGTGCACTTGCCTAATTGATTGCAAGGAAGAGTCGGAGTAAAAAGGATTTTAATTTGTGTGATTGCGATTTCATCAACAAGTTTTTGGCGCCGTTGCCGGGGATCGGCGATATTAAGAACACTAAACGCTGACTAATCTGACCATTTCTTCTCTTATCATTTGTTATCCTTGGTTTTACTTTCTTATAAAGGGAACTAATTAAATTGGTTATTTTTTTGCAGTTTATGACAAGGAGCTCTTCTTCTAAACTCCTTGAATTCGACCCAGAGATTGATCGGACAGTCAGAAGGAAATTAAAGAGTGCTGAACCTACTGTATGTGAAGAGGAATTGCTGCTGAGTGAGAGTGAGAATTCAGTAGATAAGAACAGTCAATCAGTGAACAGCAGCAAATCTCATATTGAAGCAATGGCGGACGAATGTAGGACCATGGTTTAGTACACTAGGCCTACTTTGGGTAGTACCAGATCATGTATAGTGATGCCTGCAATAGAGGCCAACAACTTTGAAGTCAAGGCCTCTACAATGAATATGATCCACAATCAATGCCAATTTGATGGATTACTTGACGAGGACCCCCATGCTCATATTCAGATGTTCCTAGACATCTGTGTTACCGTTAAACAGAACGGGGTGTCCGATGAGGCACTAAAGTTGCATCTGTTTCCTTTCACTTTGAGAGGAAAAGCGAGGCAGTGGTTCAGTTCTTTGGACCGGGACTCCATCATGACTTGGACCCAGCTGGCAGAAACATTTTTGGACTATTACTTTCCGCCTTCTAAAACTGCCAGGTTGAGGAATGATATCACATCGTTCCTTCAGTTGGAAAATGAGCCACTCCATGAAGCTTGGTTGCGATTTAAGGACTTGCTTAGGCGGTGCCCACACCACCAAATGCCTAACTAGTTGCAAGCCTCAACTTTCTATAATGGGCTTGATTATCCGACGCGACAAACCATCGATGCTGCTACTGGTGGCACACTTGATGTAAAGACTCCTGAAGAGACTTTAGAATTGTTTGAGAACATGGCTAAGAACAACCATCAATGGAGAAACGCCAGAGCAAGACCAAGAGTGGCAGGTGTTCATGAAGTGGAAATGATGACCACCATTGCGGCAAAGGTCGATGCTCTAGCTAGAAAGGTCGATGGGATGGCGATATCTGCACCACCCCTATATTATCCAACTGATTCATCAACCGATTTCATGGCTCAAGGGACTACAGAGCAGATTGATTATGTAGGTAACCCTACAAGGCCTCAGAACAACCCTTACAGCAACACCTATAATCCGGGTTGGCGCAATCACCCCAATTTTTCATGGAGTAATCCACAATTCCCTCGGGGCAATGCACCTGCACCGAGATTCCAAAGGCCTCCTCCACCACCTCTTCCAGAAAAGAAGTCCAATCTAGAGGACATGATCTCCAAGTTCATCCAAACATCCAAGCAACGCCAACAATCCACAGAGGCAGCTCTAAGGAATCATGAGGCATCCATTCATAACTTGGAAACTCAGGTGGGTCAGATAGCAAAATTGCTTTCAAAAAGACTGCAAGGATCCTTGCCTGGAAACACCGAACCCAATCCTTGGGAATAGGTAAAGGCAGTGACTCTAAGGAGCGGTAAGGAATTGCAATCTGACACTATTGGAGTGCAAGGGGTTGCGCTTGAAAAAGGGGTTGAGAAGAAAGAAGAAGGGGGTGCTGAGAAGGAACACGGGGTGAGGAGATCAAAGAGAAAGAGTGTGTTCAAGGGAAAGTTAAAGCATCCACTGTTCAGCTATACAAGCCTCCAATTCCATATCCGGGACATCTGAAAAAGGATAAGGATCAAGAGCACTTCGGTAAGTTTCTAAACTTGTTTAAACAATTACATATCAACATACCGTTTGTGGAAGCTCTTGCGCAGATGCCCAGGTACGCGAAGTTCCTAAAGGATTTGCTCTCGAATAAGAAACGGTTGGAAGATATCTCTACTGCAGTTGTTGGAGCTGAGTGTTCGGCGATTTTGCAAAACAAGTTGCCTAAGAAGCTCAAGGACCTGGGTAGTTTCACTATTCCATGCTTAATAGGTGAACTACCGATGGAGAGAGCTTTGGCGGATCTCGGGGCGAGCATAAACCTGATGCCATACTCATTGTTCAAGCAACTGAACTTGGGAGAGCCAAAGCAAACGAGGATGAGTCCGCAACTGGCAGATCGCTCGATCAAGTTCCCTAGAGGAATCATTGAGGACTTCCTGGTTAAGGTAGAAAACTTTATCTTCCCTGTTGATTTTGTAATCCTTTATATAAATGCAGATGTGGAGGTCCCGTTGATCTTAGGACGACCATTTTTTGCCACTGCAAGAGCTGTGATTGATGTGGCTGATGGAAGATTAGTGAGAGTAGGGGAGGATGAACTAGTGGTGAGAATCCCAGCAGCACTAAAACAAAATTTGAACGCCGACGATATATGTTATGCTGTAGATTGTGTTGACAGGTCAGTAATGAGTGTTATGCAAGAGTTGATGTGTAGAGATCCTCTTGAATTGAGTTTGATAGCGGATGATGATGAAGTGAGTGAAAATGTGGAGATTCAAAATGTGAAAGCTCATCTAAGAGCTTGTGAGGAAGTAGTTTGTAGAAAGGGGTTTGAGAAGATTGGGGTCAGTGAGGAAGGAAGATTGAAACCGTCGGTTGAGGAACCCCCAGAACTTGAGTTGAAGCAACTCCCTGAGTACCTTGAATATGCCTTTTTGGAGGCCGATTCTAAACTCCCTGTCATTATTTCAGCTGGTCTGACAAGGGAGCAAAGGGATAGCTTACTAAGGGTCTTGAAGGAGCACAAGAGTGCTCTTGCTTGGAAGATATCTGATATAAAGGGTATTAGTCCTTCGTTTTGCACCCATAAGATCCTGTTGGAGGAGGATTTCAAACCTGTGGTGCAACCTCAAAGAAGGCTAAACCCTAACATGAAAGAAGTGGTCAAAAAGGAGGTGATTAAGCTCTTGGATGCAGGGTTAATCTACCCTATTTCCAACAGTTCTTGGGTAAGCCCTATACAAGTGGTACCCAAGAAAGGGGGAATGACTGTGGTCCCCAATGAAAGGAACGAATTGATACCCATGAGAATTGTTACGGGATGGCGAGTGTGCATTGATTATAGACGGCTGAATGAGGCAACTTGCAAGGATCACTTCCCCCTCCCTTTTATGGATCAAATGCTAGAGCGATTAGTAGGACATCTATACTATTGTTTTTTAGATGGTATGTCGGGATATTTTCATATCCAAATCGCTCCTGAGGACCAAGAAAAGACTACCTTTACCTGTCCCTATGGTACTTTCGCGTATAGGCGCATGCCTTTTGGGTTATGCAACGCACCGGCTACGTTTCAGCGGTGTATGTTAGCCATCTTTGAGGATTTGGTAGTGGACATTATGGAAGTCTTTATGGACGATTTCTCCATCTTTGGTGATTCCTTTGATTCTTGTCTCAATAATTTGGAGAGAGTGTTGATTCGATGTGAAGAGACAAATCTGGTTTTGAATTGGGAGAAATGTCACTTCATGGTGAAGGAGGGTATTGTTCTAGGCCATAAAATTTCTCATAGAGGAATCGAAGTGGATAGTGCTAAGGTGGACACAATTGCAAAACTTCCACCACCTTCTTCAGTAAGAGCCATTCGGAGTTTCCTTGGGCATGCTAGCTTTTATAGAAGGTTCATTAAGGACTTCTCTAAAATAGCCCTTCCGTTGACACGGTTATTAGAAAAGGACATACCTTATGAATTCACCAATGAATGCCTTCAAGCGTTCAATAAGCTTCAGGTGACTTAATCAGAAGGAGCTTCATTTCATCGAGCAAACGACGTTAAACAAAAGCGCTTGATGGGAGGCAACCCATGCAATTAGGTAAGTTTCATTTTTGTTTTAAGTTATCACCATATTTGTTTTTCTTTTTCCAAGGTTTTGCAGAGGAGTATTTATGAAGAAGCTTTTTGAGGAGATGGACTTCAAGAAATAATCAAGAGAAGGAAAATTTTAACCTTCAGGAGACACACGGATGACATACACGGGCGTGTATCACACTAGTGTAGAGAGAAAGGTAAACCACAGAGTAATACACGGTCAAGTCACACGGGCGTGTGACTGACGTGTATATAAGGAAATTTTGAACAAGGAAGACACGGCTAAGGGAAACGGCCGTTTATCAAATCTGTGTATGGGGACCGTGTGTGTTCGGGTATTTATACCCTTTTTGATAACCGTACCCCTCATTTTCAATACACTCTCATCTACATATCTTTTCTCTCTATACATCATTCACTTTCCATTCCCTTGTTGGTTTCCCTCTCCCATTGCTTTGACAAGGTAAGATCTCTCTCATTCTTCTTCCTTTCTCTTGCTTCCCTCTCTATTTTCTCACTCAAGGTCAGATTTCCATGTGAATGTGGCGTGTTATGACATGTGGAGGATAATGAAACCTTAGGACTTTTGTTTATCCACCTGCTCCATCAGAGGAAAGCCCCCACAGACCAGGCAAGGAGCGAATGGTTGCTGAGGAAAACTCCGACGATGAAGACTATGTGTCTAAGAAGGATGATGACTGATTTTTCCTAACTATTTGCTAACTTGTCTGTCTAACCCTGAATTGTTTCTATTGACTATTTGCTGTGACTTTGACTATCTGTGATAAACTTGGATGATATTGACTTGTGCTTATTTGTTTTGGTGATAATCATTTCTTTTAGTTTCTCTTTTAGTGTGTTTTGTTTTTAGGATTTTATCTATACCCATTTAGACTTTCGCTGGTGCTGATTGAATGTTGAAAGCTGATGATCTCAGAAGGATGATTCGAGGATTTTGCACTTGAATGGAGTTTCCCCTATGAATGACTTGCCACTTATAGATTTCAGGGGAGTTTCAGTTTTCTTTCTCCTTTTATTTTCCTTGTTTCTATTTTCTTTCTTTAGTGTACTTTGTGGGCAGACATTGGGGACAATGTCTGATTTTAAGTGTGGGAAAGGGAATAGAAAGAATAGAAAGATATCACAAGAGCAATGAACTTATGGACTTTTAAATGCTCAATTTCCCTTGTTTAAGTAACATTTGGAAGCTTAATGATGATGAGAAATAGTTGCTCAGGAAACATGAAATTCCACTTGTATAGGCAGCTATTTCATGGGAAATTTTTTGAATTTTGCATTATTCTCTTATTTTGTATTCTCTTTACCTTTTTAGAGTTATAGTATGGTATCCATGTGAGGGAGACTTACTTGTTATTTAGGCTTTCATTTCGGATTTAGGATTTGATTTTGCGATCTTGAATGAAGGAACAAGTGATACTTATAGCTTGGTGACTTTCCCCTACAAAAATAATGGAATAGAACACAAATTGGGAGTAATTTGATGAAAAAAAAATGATGAACAATAACAAATAGTTCAGAAGTGGATCTCATTGACTCGAGTAATTAAGTCCGAGGGGTGCCCTTTCGGGGGAATAACATCTATTGACTTGGGTGATGAACTCGGGATCATTGGCTGAAAGCTCGCTACAAGGCTTATGAGTAAAATCCGAGAAAACTGAACTAAATGAGGCTTTAAATTAGAATATTTGGATTCAAGTGGTAGAGGTTCGAAGGGGTATCTTAAAACCTAATAGCCTAAGATTGTCTGGTCTGGGACTTACTGGCCAAGGAAACCGCTCTTATTCACTAAAAGAAAGGAATTGATTAGTTAATTCAACCCGAACAAGTAAATCCGAGGGACGCCCTCTCTGCTTGAGGGGATAACGTCTGTTAACTTGGGTGATAAGCCCGGGATTATCGATTAAAAGTTCGTTACATGGGTTAATTGACTAAGAAAAGGTACTGAAAGGTTGAACTCCCAATCCAAAAAGGGGAAAAAGATCCAGGAAATAAGTGGATGTATATGCCTGAGTTCTATGATTGTAAGTCTGATCTTAACTTTGAGATTTTTGGTTAAATGATAAAGGGTAAAAGTTTCACTTACTTGGATTAATACTGGAAATCTACTATTGATATTTTGAATACAAGTGCTTAATAAGATTGAGTGATAAGAAAGGCGAATTGTGGAAAATGGTGGCTATCCTGGTATAAAGTGGGGTTAATGATTGAATTTCTTCCTGAGTTTTAAGAATTCTGAGAATTGAGACTTCCATATGTGTAATTTGCTTGAGGACAAGCAAATGCTTAAGTGTGGGGAAATTTGATAAATCTATTTTAACTCTTATAATTGGAGATGATTAAGTCAATTTTTGAGATAATTGGGCGTGAAAATATAAGATTATGATGCTTAATTGATTTATATTTCATGTTCAGGTGTGGAAAAGGATGATTTGATGAAAAGTATTTAAATTCAAGACGAATTGGAGATAAAAGAAAGTAAAAAGGGAATGCTTTAAAGTTAAAGGAAGTCACACTGTTTTATAAACGGTCCGTGTGAAGGAATCAAGAGACTACACGGTTCGGATACACGCCCGTGTATCCGACCGTGTATCAGCGTGGAAGAAGAGTTTTCAGGACAGACCAGTACATGGTTCGAATACACACCCGTGTAACCAACCGTGCATAAGAAGAACACATTGAGGAGGACACACGGTTGACCCGTGTATGAAGAACAAAGAAGACAAAGGAATACACGGCTATTACAAACGGTCGTGTGGGATATACACGCCTAGAGTTCACTGATTTAGAGAGATACACGATTTATCTACACGCCCATGTAGTATGACCGTGTGTCTATCGAAGGAAAGATATCTTCAAATCGATTTTAAATCTTTCGTCCATATTTGAAGGATATCTCCTACACGCTAGAGAGGAAGCTACCCTAGGTATAAATAGTCATCTTTGAAGAGAGAGAAAGTTTTAGGAAGGCAGAAAAGCACATCCTGGAATTTTGGAGAACAACAGTAGTCAAAGGAATTTTCGAGCTTTAATTCTAGAAGGGTTTCACACATGGATTTGATTATTTCGTTTTGTTATTCCTTGAGAACCATGTGTAGCTAATTATTTCATACCCGGATCTTACGAAAGTCTGATTACTATGTAACATTGGGTTTATTGCAAAATTAATGACGATTGAGCATCTCTAATTTCATCCATGTTGTTTATTATATATTGTTGATTTGATGTTTGGCCAGCATTAGATCACATTGATTTCTAATAAGTTGATTGGAAAATCTCTTGTTTGAATAGATTATACATTGGATGAAAAGGCTTGTATGCAATCTAGGGATAGAAAGCATAAGTTTTCCGTATTAGATTGGATATAATGATTTAATCTAATTGAGGGTTGTGGTATAGTCATGCAATTCTGATTGTTGTTAATAAAAGAGGGATCTTTGTTAATACAGTTAGAATTAGGAGTTAGTGATATTGGAAGAAACATTGACTTAGTGTTAGATGCCCCGCGGATCAGAGATAATCAGTATTCATTAATTAGTTTTCTAAGGATTGAAGTTGCATAGTAATTAGATGAGTAGTAAGAGTAGGGTATGCGTTGGAACATTGGATTTGATAATTTAACTCATTGTTTGATATTCATTGATTTCAGTTCTGTTAGATAATTTAGTTTAATTTAGGTAATTTGGTTAAATCAATTCACTCGAAATTGTGCGGTTAGATAGTCGGTTTGAGGTTAGTATTAGTACTTGTAGATCCCTGAGGGAACGATATCCGTGCTTAAACTCTATACTACTATAACCGATAGGTGCACTTGCCTAATTGATCGCAAGGAAGAGTCGGAGTAAAAAGGATTTTAATTTGTGTGATTGCGATTTCATCAACATAGGTCATCTAGAAATACTCTAACAAAATTCCTTCACTACCCTTACTCTCTCAATTTCCATCACCTCTTCATCTTTAACTATTACTGATGCCATCATACTTTTACGCCATAGTTCATAAGTTGGCAATCCTATTGATCTATAAGTTTCGAATTTAAACTTAAATTATTCTCCTTCTAGCGTGTTGAAATGAATGGTCATATCATGACAATCTATTGTTGCATGATGTTTGATTACATCAAAATTGATAATGTCTAATACTAAAAGATTTGCAAACAATATTCTACCTTAGACTTCTATACAGACCTTTCTACATATTTAGGTAATCCCCTACCTACACCCATAGGAGTACTCAAGCTCAATACAATATTTAGCACTTCTTTACATACATTATATTTACTTTTAACTATATCAGATATACATGAATGTGATGCATCAGTGTTAAATAACACATATGCTTCAGCAAAATTCACTAATATTGTACCTGCTAAGGTGTCTGTATTTAGAGTGTCCTGTCTCTATAGTGCAAACACTCGTGTTGGTGCCCTTTGCCTCAGTCCTACCTATTGAGGTCTATCATTATTAGTCCTAGTTTGGTTTCTTGCTGTTGGTGCTAGTTGCACATTCTGTTTTCTATTTTCCAAGCAGTCCACCATCCTATGACCCCTTTGTTTGCAAAAGAAGCAAAATGTCAATGGAATTGACCTCTCCCAACAGGTTTTGTTGTTGTGTCCCATCTTTCTACATGAAAAATAAGCACCCTCTAGCCATTTGCATTTGTTTAGCTCGTATAAACTGTAACATCTTCCACAGTTGTTACTTTGTCCCACATGTAAGGTTTTTGCTTAGGAGGAAGGTGCTACTATGACCACAGATTTAGTCTGCACTATGTGAGGCCTTTTACCCTTATCTTGAGTTACAATACTTTGAATGGGTCTTTTTGCCAATATCACTCTTGTTCTCAAAGTTTTCATCTCTTCCGTTCTCTTGTAACTTTATTCTAAAAGTTTTGCTTTGTTTATAGCTTCCAAGTAGGTTTTCGGTTGGAAGGTAACTACCTCATGTTGCAACGTGGGCTCTAATCCCAATACAAACAGATGTGCCATTGACTTCTCATCAACTTTAAATGCAAGTGGCATGAACTTCATTAGATGGTTGAGTTCCATCTCAAATTCATCTTCTAATCTCTTTCCTTAGCAGTAACTATAATATGATGCCCACATTCTATCCCTAATGGTGGTCAGGAAATATTACTTATACAACATCTCTTTAAACTTATCCTAAGTGATCACCCCCATGGTGAGTCTAGAGACACTCGACCACCATTCAAAAGCTGAGCCTCTTAGTAGATACACTACATATTTCACTTTCCTATTTTCAGGTGTCCCTAGCACTTTAAAAGTCTTTTTTAGTTCATTGATCCACTGTTCAGCATCCGATGGATCATTAGCCTTAAGCCTGAATTCCCTAACCATTCTAACAAAGCGATCCAGACCCATTTCTCCAATTGGCCTCTCTGTAATCTCTCCCATCATTTGGGCTTATCTCATGTTTAGCACTTGCATATCTTGTATCTATTGCTACTACTGTGCCATTACTCCTGCTAAAGTATTGATAGCCTCTAGCATTTATGCAGCACTAACCTCATTCCCTCCTTATCCCTAATGAGGAGCTCTAGGGGGCATTCTGTTATCAAGAGCATCACCTCTAACTCTTAAGGATGATCCTAGTCTTGAAATTCACCTATGCATTCTACAAAACAAAATACAATATTGAGGAACGTTATAGGAATATATATACATTCCTCAAAGTATGAAAAATTTAAACATGACATTTTCAATATTACTGAAGGAGTTGATAAATCAGTAATACCAATTCCATTTTCTAACCACTCCCGGTATATATCTTTATCTTATAAATTCAATACCCAATTCATCCAAAGATCATGACTTACTTTCTATTGTTTGAACTTATACTATTGATCTCACTAAATTCTAAAGATCATCAAACTTATACAGTTTATAAATTCATCTACCTAAGCTCTAAAGATCACAACCTACATTCTTTTTATCAAAGCCCAAGCTTTGAAGGATCATCAACCTATGCTCTAATACCACTTAAGCTATAACGCCCATAACTTAAGTACGCTACGACCCACTACGTGTTCTTAGTACTAGAAGACACATAAAGCCTCAACTGCTACAATTCTCCAAACATTATCTTTTAATTATTTAATATAATAAATGGACTTCTTAAATTACCACAATTAAAACAATCATAAACTCCAACAATACCATAATTTTTGAAAGAAATGTATAGCCTCCCAAACATAATACTTGTTCAATTTCTTCAATTTAATATAGCAGAAGCCTTCAACAATTTAAATAACATGATAATCTAAACCACAATGACAAATTTTTCCATATTCTCCTTTCTTCTCATCACGATCCTACTAGTCATAGTACACATACTCTACATTCTCCTCTATAGCGTGATTCGTTTCTACTAAGATTTCATCATACCCTACAATCTCTCTTGTAGCATTTACAACTAAAAAAAAAAATTCTCACGAAGGGTGAGTTAACAACCAATGTAGTGCATACCTACACACACATACACCTGCCATGCTAAAAACAATAACACATGCAAGATACATCAGAATATTCATACACAATATTTAGTCGATACACAATCACATCATAAACGTCATCACATCTAACATTCCTAAACATCTTTTCACAATCCATTCACCAGCAACATATACATACATATATATATATATATAATATGATAAAGATATACCTCTGTCCATGAGTCTACTACCACACATAATAATAATATATATATGACAGTGGGTACACCCCACTATCCATGAGTCCTCACACATCAACTTTCCACAACCATACATAATATATATATATATATGACAATGGGTACTCCCCACTATCCATGAGTCCATACACTATAATCTTTCACAATACACGTCACAACCTTAAACATCTCGACATTTCACATCACAACCTTCTACATACAACATTCTACATAAGACCCAGATCATTTTGGTACACGACTCCACTATGGACAACGTCACACACCAATCATCAGGGTGCCACCCCAAGAACACCGACCCATACTTGATTTCTTAAACCTTGCAATTCACAATAACATGCACACACAATCAGATTTATTTATAATATTATTAAACCCATACACAAAATCTAATTCATCAAGCACAAGCAACAAACATGGTATACACATACCTGACTTTGCAAAATGTGGTTTGTCTTATACTTTTCTAGCTTTACAAGTCTCCCAAATCTATACATGATTCAAATTATTTTCTTTTAAAATTTTATTCCTATAAATGTCAAAAGGAAAATAGATGCATTTTAACTCAACACAGTCATGTTAGAGGTCATGTAGTTGAACATGAGATAGTACATAACCGTGCCAAATGTCGTATACATTTTTCTCTTTTTTTTTTTCTCAACATGGTCATGTTGAGAAGTCATGTATCTTTCCGTTCATTATTCATCAACACAATTTCAATATGGACATGTTGAGTGGTCATGTATCTCTCTGTTCACTAATCATCAACACAGTCTCAACATGGTCATATTGAGAGGTCGTGTATCTTTCTATCCACTATTCATCAACACAGTCTCAACATGGTCATGTTGAGAAGTCATGTATCTCTCTATTCACTATTCATCAACACAGTCTCAACATGGTCATTTATACTATTCATCAACATAGTCTCAACATGGTCATGTCGAGAGGTCATGTATCTCTTTGTCCACTATTCATTAACACGATCTCAACATGGTCATGTTGTTTTTTTTTTTTTTTTAACATGGTCACAACATGGTTATGTTAAGAAGCTGTGTATCTCTCTATTCACTTTAGGTCTTCAACACAATTCTAACACAGTTACGTTTAGAGGTCGTGTATCTCTTGGTCCATTACAGTCATGTTGAGAGACCATGTATCTTACTATACACTTCGTAAATCGATTCCTTAGCCCAATTTGTAACCAATTCAACCTAATTGATCTATCTAACATAAAATTTACGATATAATACACTAGTAGATATACTTACTTGACCTGAATCATGATCGATATGCTTGAAGTGCTTACTCAAACCTTATGTAGCATAGATTATCTTGACCTGTAAATGATCTTAATTCATTTCTCCCTACGCTACCATATACATACATAAATCACAATTCATAATCGTTGATGTATGTACTTACCTTAATCCAATAAGCTAGTGGTGGAAAAAAGAGTCATCTCCTTCTCTATGAATTCACACAAGAAGGTCCTAGAGTTCTGTGAGATGTAAAAGGGAGGAAAAGGTCAATAGGGTTTATAACAGCCTATTTATAGTCCTCATCCAAATTACCAAATTGCCCTCATTCTTTTTAGATTATTTACGATATTAACCTTATCTGTATTTTTATTATATATATATATATATATATATATATATTATATTACTCGTGTATTTATAGTTATGTAGTGTAGTGTTCTATTGTGTTGTGTTATGTTGTGACATGGTGTTATGTTCCATGTTGGAAAGTGCTAGAGTACAATTGTTCTGTTTGTGTGTGGTAGGGGTGGTAGTTATGTAAATAAGATAAAGAATATTACTAGTGATGGATTGTAGATATATAAATTGACAGTGGGGGGAGTTTTAAAATAAGTATGGAGAGAGAAAAAGAAACAAAGATTAGTGTATCAGAAGAGGAGTTCCCTAAACGGAGATCTACTTCTCTTGTTTGTGACCATCTCCATGACTTCACTTGAGGTGAGTTTACTTAATCAATCTTTAGATTCAGTTCCTTTTTGTCTTGTGCACCCACAGTTGTATCATTTATGCCATATAAACTTGCTAAGGATTCTTCTTAGCAGCAGTTTTGTTCTAAAAAAAAAAATTGATTTTCACTAATTCACCCGTTTGTTTAAAGCAACCAATTCTCCTTATTAAGATCACTGCTAGTAGTAATTCCTATCTTCACAGAACCAGACACCCCAAATTCCTTCTCGATAATCCAAAAATTTCCTCATCTCGCGATTTAATATTGTTCCATTATATGATATAAAAGATTGACTTAGTACTATTACTACGTTAGATGAAAGTGTAGGAACCTAACCTAGTATTTGTAATTGTGATAAGATGTTAAACTTTACAAACCTTATACTAGATAATGATATGATTATATATTTTTATATTTAATAAAAGCCACTAGTAATACCTTGGATCTAAGCTTTTCGCTCTCCTTATGGATGAGGGGAGTCACATGAAGATTCGAGGATATCATAATCCCTCTCGAGTTGCTTCGTCTTCCACCGAACTCAGCGGTTTTGGAACCCCACTTGCAAATCAAAAGGAAAAACAATTAGAAAGAATACTATATTCTTGAATCATTATATTTTTGTTGGACTTATATTCACATAACCAATAAATAGAAAGATATCTTTGCATGTATTATTATAATTTTCAATATAATTTTCATCATAAGCATTAAGTAAATTAATAAATATATATATTAAAAGTATATTTTTCAAATAGAAACATGTAATTACAATATACTCATTCAAAAATTTTCTTAATCAATAAATAGGTTTAACTTTGTAATGAAACATATTTGTTAAATGAGGTAAAGTATAGACTTTAGGTTTTTTTAACACAACTTAATAAACAAATCATAAGAATTTTTATACATGATTTGGTTAGATTCGAGCATAAAATACAACCTATTATTACCGGTGGCTAACCCCTGCTTAGGATATCATGAGCATATTGACTCAATCCAACCATCTAAAAACAATTATTAATAAAATAGTAGATGCGTCAAGATCCTGTATAAAAAACACAAAAAAAAAAAAAAGAAGTGATCTTGGTACTCTCGTCCTAAGTGCAAACCATGTTAGAAAAATAGAGCGCTTTCGGTAATTCAAATCAAATATTTCTAAACACTAATATACTAAAAATTAAGACAACTAATGAAAATGGGCATTGTGTTTTAGAAAAAGTTGTGCACTAGCTCAACTATTGCATCTTGTCGGTGCTTTTGAAAATTTCTATTTTCTTTTTTTCCTTTTTAAGCATCTTACTCGCTTATAGTTCTACATTTGATTTTTTTTTTTTTTACACGAAGATATATTAAATTTTGACTCTTATATGTAGATGCATTATGTTGAATTTCGATGCAAAAGCTTAGACCGATGAACTTACAAAAAGTAAAAGATTATAGCACACTACGATTTTACGTGGAAATCCCAAATAAATTTGAAGAGGACCATAGAAGTTCAGTGTGTCAAATAATATGACTTGGTAAAGGAATGAAATCTCTCCTCTACATGAATTCTACCACAAGTTTAGATATAGACCACAAATTAATCTAGATAAAATATATAAGCTATGTGTGTGTTTACTATCTCTAGGCAAACTTATTTGTAAAAAGGGTTTTAAGAAAATTATATCTTGAAATATCATAGCAAAATCTCAACAAGTTGGGACTGCGATTTCACTAAAAAAATATCGTATGTTGAACATGCAATTTCTTCTCTAGGTAAATTGTAGTCCCAACTTGCAATTCAGTCAAGCATTAGATTTAAGCTTGTGTGGGCACAAAACGTCACTTTTCATGCAAAGTAAATGCGATTTTGCCCCGCTTTCTCTCAAATTCTTCTCAAAAACACATCTTGAAAACATGGTTTTTGGCTTGGAAATTGTAGTTTTGCAACTCCAACTCATAATTTTGGTTTTTATTTTTATTCAAGTATCACTTATTTCGTGTAAATTTCATTGTTTAGATTTAATGATTGTGCACTACATTGTTATTTTTGTCTATGAATTTGCATGTGTTATTATTGATTTTGTAATAGATGAAAGCTCATATTGAAAATGTACTCAATATTCTACGTTGTTCCATATCAACTAGCGAAGAATTTGTAGGATTTGCTCTAATTTATAAGATTTGCCCAAATTTAATTAAATTTGGCCTAATTAGTAGGATTTGCCCTAATTCGTATAATTCGCTCCAATTTTATTAAATTGGTACTTATTTGTGAAATTTATCCCAATTATATTAAATTTATCCTAATTCATAGAATTTCCCTAATTCTAGTAAATTTGTCCTAATTCACACAATTTACTCCAATTTTAGTAAATTTGCCCTAATTTGTGGAATTTGCCCCAATTTTATAAAATTAGCCCAAATTCATAAGATTTGCCCCAATTCTATTAAAATTACCTTAATTCATAGAATTTGCCCCAATTTGTGAAATTTGCCCTAATTTGTGGACTTTGCCCAATCTTGAAGAATTTAGCCCAATTTTGTAATGATGGTGGAGTTTGTGAGATTCGTGATATTTGCTCATGGGAATATCAAGTTTAGTGAAGACAAACCATAATATGACAATCAACCTATTAAGAAAATTAAAGTAAAGAGAGATGTGAGGTTTACATAATTGATGCTCAAGTTATGTGTAGTAATTAAAGTCGATCCTACCTCCCTCTAAGTGGAGGTGTTCCATAGGCAACCCACAAATTTTAACTCTGGTTATGTCCAACCACAATATTCTTTAATGTCAATCCCAAATGAAAATTATGTAGAAGGTCTTGTGGCATTTACTCAAGCTGCAAGTCCCTTATTCATCTAGGAGTTGTTTAATAAATTAAATCATAATGTCCCCACTCAAGGTGAAAACATAAGTTATGAAGAAGCAATGCCTTCGATTCCCTCCCCCCCCCCCCCGGTAGGGTCAAGAGTGCATGAACGTTATGGAATCACTTAAATAAGCCAATGATTTTCTAGAGAATTTTAAAGAAGATAATAAGATGGATTTACCCATCGGAGATGTGCTTTAAAGGGAAATTGAATAGGTTTAGACACACCAAACCCTTATATACCATACAAACTTCACTCCCATTAGGGATAGTGGTAGGTGGCCAGACAGGCAACACCCATATGTTCACCTAAACTACAAACTTACCTAAGGCAAGGGTAGGCCTAAATCAAAGTGATACCATAATGAAATGGACCTTAGAGATCCATCAATGAAAAATGCTTATGGTTTTTGTCAAAGGGACGGCCACAATAGAAGAAGTTGCCCTGAGTAAGGCGATGACAAGGTTCATGCTTGCTAGCAATCGTTATTTTTAGTAACAAATAATGCTAAGTTTTTCTCTTTTTTATTGAAAACAAAAAATGAAAATTTTTCGTATAATTTTGAAAATGACCTAACCCCTTTTTGTCTCTTTTGTAGATCGATCTGAGCCCAGCAAATAGATCACTCCTTACACTACAAGAGACTCATTGCTTAGAGGTTGTATGGAGGGGACAAGCATATTATATGTAAAACTCAGGAAATTAGTGTAAATATAAGACTAGATTAGTCAATAAATTATATTAAAGTCCTTATTTATAACATGTATAATTTTAAATTAAAAGAAATAATCGTTTAAGAAATGAACCACGTAAATTGTTTAAATAAACAATAAAATAAATTAAAACCATAGGTTTATGATAACCAAATTAAAATTCTAAGTAAATATCTGCACTCAAAATAACTTATTTAGCTTAGTTATAAAATTTCATGACAAAACACTAAAGTTACTAAACTTACATAAATTATCATGTGAGATGAACCAACCCGAAAATAAAAAAAAAAATTATCAATATAAATAGCCTAAACCAACTTACCCCATCATTTTCCATAATATGCCTTGTGAGATTTCCAAAGAAAGTGCGAGCAAGAGAGAGGAAGAAAAGATAAGATAAAGAAGAAACAGAATGGAAAAACGTGAAGAAAAAAAAAGGAAACATTTATCTTGGAGTGTGCATATGATGTCTAAATTTCAATCCAAGACCATCAATGCAATCCTGGAGGTGGGCTCTACAAATCTAAACTAGACTTGCATGGGTGTATATATGCGTATGTGTGTGCTATGTTTGATTGTTTGTGATTGTTGTTATACGTGATCATGTGTGTGTGTGTCTGTGTATATGTGCATGTGTTGTATTTAATTATATGTGCTATTGCTATGCGTGACCATGCATGTATGTGTGTATGTGATGTGTGTGCTACATTTGATTGTGTGGATGAGTGCCGCTATTGTACATAAGTGTATGGGAATAGTGCAATGTGTAGTATATGCCTCTGTGAGTAAATGTACAGTATGAGCATGGGCATGTAGAGCGAGTATGTTGGACGTGCGGGGTAAGTGTGTACAAGCATGTAACATGGGCATGTAGAGTGAGTGTGCTGGACATATAGGGTAAGTGTGCACGGGTTTGTAGCATAGGCATGCAAAGTGAGTGTGTTGGACGTATAGGGCAAGTGTACACGAGCATGCAGCATACGTGTGCAAAGTGATTGTGCTAAGTGCACAAGGTATGTGTACATGGGCGTGCAAGGTGCATATGCAAAGCGTACAAGGTGCATATGCATGAGCATATAGGGTACATGTGTTGAGCGTATTGTGTGTGCCATGGATGGTCTATAGTGTACGCACTACAAGAAAATACTTTTGTGATTTGTTTTTATCTAAGTTGTAAATGATATTTTGTGATTACAATTGATTGATGTTTTTAGTATTTGTCATTGATGTGACTATTTCTTGTGTGATTACCCCAAAATGATAAATTAATTATTACGACTTAAATAAAAATCTAACATGCATTACACAAGACATTGCATAAAATTGAAGGCTATCACTGCTACAAGGCATATTAGAAGTAATCGAGTAGGATTACTGTTACGCCATTAGCGAACTAAGTGATTAGGGGATTATCATGCCTTTGTCGATTCTAAATCCGGTCTGTCATTGACGGTGTGTACACTCGGTGTGTTAAATTACACTTGGAGCTTAAAGGATTAAACTTAAAAGACAATTTTAAATAAAGTGATAAGATGAAAATAAATGGGTTTGTAAGACGTAGGCACCAATGGTAATGATGCAGATCCCCAACCCATGGTTAAGGGGAGCATAAGCCTTAAACTTCATGCTGGTTACCGGAAGACCACATGTGATGTTACATTTCATATGGATGGCCATGTATAGCAAATGATTAAGAACATGCATGAATTGTTTATGCGTGTGCAGTATTGAGAGTGTTGCACTCCTATCTCACTAGGTAAATTAGCTCACCCTACTATAAGTTATATGATACAAGTTCCAATTACATGAACTTACCAGGCAAACTTAAAACCAAGGTAAGTAATTCCTATTGTGAAACTTTTGAGATAAGATGCACAGCTGAGAGTTAAAATGACCTTCTTCTATAAATTCCTGTAAATATTCGTAGACAGATGCTTGTAAACAATTTAACTTAGTTTATTGAAATATTTAGTATGTGTTATTATAGAACTTGAATGGGGCCTACCCCTGAATTACAATTGTAATTTATTCCAAAGAATACGAAATTGCTTGGAATGAATATGCAAAATTTCAAAGGTGTTCAATTTTTGTCAATTATTTTATTTTTAACAGGTTAACTGATCTTGCATTTAAGATGTTTCGTGGTTACATAGTAAAGGCCAAGTAATCATGGTTGGTCGTCATGATTACAGTACCCTATTGGGTGTGATACATTTTAGTGGTATTAGAGCAGTAGTTTAAATTTAAGGTGAAACATAAATTAGGAATAAGTTAGGCTAAGAGTCAATATCTTAAGAGATTGACTTAGCAACCCTCTAGATAAGGAAAACTTACCTTAATAGGAGAGAGTGGGTAAAACCTAAGAATGGAAAATTTAATAACTAATAACTTACAAAATTTTGTATTTAGTAAATTACGGCCAATGCTTAAGAAACTAGACGAAAGATGGAATGCAAGTTGTATGGAAAATGAAGAAGACTTAGTAGAATATAGGCTGAGGATGCAAATGATTCATTCTCGATACGAGTACTTTTACTTAAATAAAACAATGGATGAAATAATTAAAGACTGAGAATAGGATTAACAGAAGAATGGCAATATCAATTGGATAAAATAAGCAAAGAGTTGGGGAACAAGTAGAGTAGGTATATTGCTATACAAGCTCTAAAAGCTCAATCGTTAGAATGAGGAGCCTAAAGGGTAAGTTACTAGAGATATTGTTTGTAGCCTAATTTGACCTAGGAATGGGATATCCCCAAAGTTCTAACACCTCCTATTAAGTTTAAAAGGAATACTCAGATGTACGTGAAGGGGATTTATGATTGGAAACTAAGGTTTGATAATGGATTATTATATTAAGATGATTCTTGGGATACCTTGGATTGTATTACTAATAGGGAATTTGAAATTGTGGATTAAGGGGAAATGTACTTGATACAACCAGAAGAATGGGAGGACAAGGAAGATCTAAAAGAAGATCCTCCTCTCAGGGAGAATTCTGACTTGGAGGATGCACCAAAAATCAAAAGCGTAGCCTCAAACTCTATAGAGAAAGAAGAAGAGGCGGAAAAAGAGGGACTAGGCGAAAGAGATGAAGATGTGAGCAACGGATTAGGAAGCACTACTTAGGAATATAAAGATAAATCTGGAACAAATTTTGAAGAAAATCATGTATATAAATTGTAGGAAAGCATATATGTTGAGGAAACTTGGAAAGGAAAATTTTGTAATGTAATATATATATCCCTCCTAGCTGATAAACGTATAAGTTAGGAACGCGAGAAGTGTAAATTTTGGAAATATATATATATAATATCATGGCTTCCATGTTTTAAATGACTTTTAATGATATCAATATCATTGTTGATATATATTTCATTGAAATGTCTTAACATATTATGTATATTACATTAATAAATTACAGTGAAAATACGAGTAGAAGGAGGAAGACAACAATACCAACTTGATATAAAGAAGCAGAAGATGAAACCCCTTAAGTGGAGACCCTACCCTACCTCTAACTCAATAGGAAAACCCTAAAATACAACACAGAACGCCTGGAAGAGCACTTAGGCAAGGTCAAAGAAGTATTGGAACTTCTGGTGGAAAAGGAAGTTACGATGACTGTATTACGAGATTAGAAGCAACAATTCAACAAATAGCTCAACACCAGGCCTCAATGACGCAATATCTTATTCTAGGAGGCCAACCTCCACTACAAATGTCTCCTCCACCACTACAAACATTGTCGATACCGCCCACACTAGCTCCTTAACCTTAGCAAATGCCACCACTACCCTCTCTAATTCCAACTACCTCTGTGATGTACGCAGAAGGCCAACAAGGATATAATTAAGAAGGGATTGATTAGAGAATATAAAAGAGTATATTCTCAAACTTTATCTAGTCCAATAGATATTTTGATGGGGCATTTAGAAAGCCCAAAGAGGTCGAGGACTGGATAGCCCTAGTAGAGAGATCATTTGCAGCCTATGAAGTAGCAAATTACCAAAAAGTGGTGTATGCATCATATATGTTGAAGATGAGCGCTCAGATTTGGTGGGATGCAAGACATAGAACCTTACCCCAACTAATATTGTGGAAAACCTTCTATGGAGAATTCTTCAAGGAATATTTTTCAAAAAGTGTAAAGACGAAGTTAAGTGGGCAGCTATTTTAGTTGAAGAAAGGTATAAAAACCATGGACTAGTATGAGAACAAATTTAACAGGCTATTATAGTTTACTCCAAATGCTCATAGGGATCTAAACGTACTAAAATGAAAATTATTTATGAATGGGTTGAATGCAGATACTGAAGAAAGAATTATGGAATTTGAGGTGAAAACTTACTTAGAAGTGGTAAATAAGGCTAGGACTTCAGAAGAAGTGAGGTGAATAGGAGAGGAAATAAGAGCCCAAGCTCGGTCAAGTGTAAGAGGGAGAGTTCCAACAAAAGGCCACTATTCAATCTAAGTCTAAATGAGAAAGGAAAGAAGTCTATGTTGAATGTAAGACCACCAATTAACAGACTACCAGTCATTTCACAAGAAGTGAAACCCATAACTATGGTTTGTTAGAACTGTAGAGGACAATAGTACCCTCGAAAGTGTCCACACTTAAAAGGTAAATGTTAGCAATATAGGTCTAGAGATCATAGAGTTCCAGATTGTCCACAGAAAAATCTTGTAACTTGTTTTGTTTGCAAACAAAAGGGACATTTCGCAAACGCCTACCCTAAGAGACATCCAAGAATTAAAGCAAAGACTACAATGCCCAGGACTACCATTAGAAGACTTGCTAGTTGACCATTTAGGTAAGGAAATCAAGGGGCTAATACATAGACTACAAACACTTGAGTGTTTGCCATTAAAAGCACCAATGCTAGAAATTGGGCAAAAGAAGAACTCGAATAGTACCAAGATGTTGATTTAGCGGCTATGGGATATGTAGCTAAAGGAGACGTAGTGACAAGTATGTTGAATCAAACTCATCTATATGTAATATTACATACATGTGAAACCTAAATAGGAAAGTTAACTAGGAAAGTCAAGAATTATAAAAGACTTAGTACCAAAAGATTCGATAAAATTAAAGTTAGAGCTTAATCATGTACTACATAATTAATAAGGTCTGTTCTAATCGACACTCTACCAACTACGGTCCTCTTCGACACGGGAGCTACACACTCTTTTATAAGTTCAACTATAGCTCAGCAAATGAAATTAGAAGTTTAACCCTCTCCGAAGATCCTAAGGATTAGCACCCTTACAAGAAATAAAGCAATCACCAAGGAGATAGTAAAAGACTACCAAGTTAAGATACACTAGAAACATGCCTACAAGCTTGATTGTTCTATCCATGAGAGGTTATATGGCAATTTTGGGAATGGATTGGCTCTCCAAGCATTTTTTCAATGTGGATTGTAAGAAAAAAGAAGTATTGTTCAGTAAGCCAGGAATAGAAACTAGAGTGTATCAAGGACAACTAAGAAGAACTTCAGAAGTTTCTACCAACATCTTGCAAGTAGAGGGAGAAAACCTTAGAGAATGGAACATGTGCTTAATAAGTGCAATAGAGATGGACATAGAGCCACTGTGATTGGAGGAAATACATGTAATCAATGAATTTCCTAAATTGTTTTGTGAAGAATTGCCAAGATTACCTCCTTCAAGAGAAATAGATTCCACCATTAAAGTAAAGCTTAGTACAGAACCAATTTCTAAAGTGCCTTATCTAATGGCTCTAGTCAAGTTGAAGGAACTAAAGGTTCAATTACAAGAATTAATAGTGAAGGGATTCATTCGCCCAAATGTATCACCGTGGGGAGCTCCAATGTTGTTCATCAAGAAGAAAGATGAATCCATGCAATTATGCATCGACTATCAAGAATTAAATAAGATAACTATCAAGAATATATATCTCTTGTCAAGAATTAATGATTTATTTTATCAATTACAAGGAGCAAGTGCCTTTTCTCGAATTGATCTATGATTTAGGTATCATCAATTGAAGATCAAATTGGAAGACATACCTAAAACCACTTCTCAAACAAGATATGGTCATTACAAGTTTTTAGTAATGCCATTTAGATTAACGAATACTCCAACTACGTTCATGGATCTTATGAATAGAATTTTCCAACCCTTCTTGGATAAATTTGTGGTTGTTTTTATTAACAATATTCTAATTTATTCCAAGACCAAGCTATAGCATGAGGAACAACTGAGAATTGCCATGGGATTACTAAAGGAACATCAACTATATGCGAAATTGTCGAAATGTAAATTTTAGATGAATCAAGTGGCATTCTTACGACATATTATATCTAGAGAAGCCATATTAGTAGATTCAGGAAAGATCAAGGCCATAGTTGACTAGAAACAACCAACTACTCACATGGAAGTAAGTAGTTTTCTTAGGTTGCCTAGATATTATAGAAGATCCGTAAAGAACTTTTCACATATTTCAAAACCATTGACTAGATTGACCCAAAAGGACGTAATGTTCAAGTGGGATGAAAGTTGCAAAAGAAGCTTCTAAGAGTTAAAACAACAGTTGATTTTAGCTCCTATGTTGAGATTACCTAACTCAAAAGAACCCTTTTTGTGTATATAGCAATGCCTCACGAATCGGGTTAAAATGTGTCCCAATGTAGAATAAGAAGGTTGTAGCTTACACTTCTAGACAATTGAAACCATACAAAAGGAATTATTCGACACATGATTTAGAACTAACCGTGATCGTAGTTGCCTTGAAGATATGGAGACATTACTTGTACAAGCAAAAATGCAAAATTTACACGAATCACAAGAGTTTGAAGTACCTATTCACTCAAAAGGAGCTTAACATGTGACAAAGAAGGTAGCTAGAACTCATCAAGGATTACGATCTTAGTATCAACTACCACCTAGAAAAGGCCAATGCAATAGCCAATGCCCTAAGCAGAAAGAATCATGGACAGGTAGTGATACAAACCACGCTAACCCATGACGAAACCCAATACCAATACGTTCGGAAATTCGTTGCCTAAGACGCCCAAAAACCTAAAGTGGAAACCGCGACCCGTTGTCTATAAGCGAGACAAGAACCTTGGTATAAAATTGAAGACGCCACAATCGGGATGGAAGACCGATTGATAAGTCGGGATGAACGCCACGGAAATCAATCCGATAAGTTCGATTTAGTTCTTGAAGAACCAAGAGAGGTGCCTCTCAAAAGTTTTTAATGTTTAAAGATGTATATTCTATATTGTTCTAAACCCTAGGAGTTTTTATACTAGGGTTACAATTCGTGAAAAACAAGTCCAAAACGATGTAGTTTAGATAAGTTGCGTAAAAACACGAAACAGAAAAAGCTGGCCGGTAGGGGATACACGGCCGTGTACTTTAGCCGTGTACCTTTCTGTACAACTTCTGGCAACATACACGGCCGTGTACACGATCGTACACTTTGACCGTGTACTTTTCTGTGCACATTCCGGTCACATACACGACCATGTACTTCTAGTCGTGTATCTTTCTGTGGATTTGCTTGTCTCCATACACGGCCGTACCTTTTAACCATGTATCTAGCCATGTATGATTCAGTGTAATCTTGGAATTCCTACACGGCCGTGCCTTGAAAGTACATGCCCTCTTCAACCCGTGTCCAGTGTGACTTGTATAAAAGCAAGGGTCTTCCCATGGTTGTTCCAATTCGTTCCAACTTCATGATTGCTCCAATCCTTTCCGGCTTCATGGATAACCTTTATCAACCCGTTAAGTACTTCCTTGAATCATTTCGCTTGATTTCTTGTGATCGGTCCAGGCGGCACTTCAAGAGGATCCACATTTCTTCTTCCGGCTTGGCTCTCATCATGGATCTCATCATTCCCCTCCTCTTGAAAAGGATTTGTCCTCAAATCATTGCCTGCATTAAATGGACTCAGATCAGTAACATAAAATTTGACACTTACTGGATACTCACCTGGTAAATTTTTCTTGTGGGCATTATCATTGATTTTCTCAAGCATCAGAAATGGACCGTCTCCCCTAGGGTTTAACTTGGATCTCCTCTGCAATGGAAAACTCTCTTTGCGAAAATGTACCCAAACCCAATCTCTAGGCTGAAAAATCTTGGGTCTCCTGTCCTTGTTCACCCTTGAAGCGACCCTGGCATTTTGTTTTACAATCCTAATCTTTACCTGTGCATGTAGCTTTCTCACGAAATCTACCTTAGAATCAGCAACAAAACTCACAGACTTGTTAAGTGGCAATGGCAATAAATAAATAGGAACCAATGGGTTAAAACTATACACAATCTCAGATGGTGAACAATGAGTAGTGCTGTATAAAGCCCTGTTATATGCAAACTCCACAAATGGTAGACAATCCTTCCAAGTCCTAATGTTCTTCTCTATGATTGCTCCTAACAATTGAATTAAAGTCCTGTTAACCACATCAATTTGCCCATCAATTTGTGGGTGACAGATAGTTGAAAACATCCGTTTAGTTCCCAACGTTTCCCACAATACTCTCCAAAAATGACTCAAAAATTTCTCATCTCGATCACTAACAATGCTTCTAGGTATACCATGTGGACACACTACCTTTCTAAAGAACAAATCAACAATGTGTATAGCATCATCAGTTTTATGACAAGGAATGAAATGAACCATTTTAAAAATCGTATCCATAACCACAAAATTAGAATCTCGACCATGCCTAGGCCTAGATAATCCTAACACAAAATCTATGGAAATGTTTATCCATGTCTCACGAGGAATGACACTATACTCATATAACCAATCTAAGAAGTCATCTAAACAAGGAATAGGATGACGATACTTTACCGTAAGGTTGTTGATGGCGCGGCAGTCAACACACATTCTCCATGTCCCATCCTTCTTAGGCACCAAAATCACAGGCACTGCACCTGAACTCATGCCTTCTCTCACGTATCCCTTCTCCATTAACTCATCTACCAGCCTTTGGAGTTCCTTTGGAAAGACATTTTCAAAATCCTACACAAGAGACACAACCACACTAGGCAAAGCATTAGATAATTCGTTAGTAGTCAAACATGTTTCTTTAAAAACCAGAAACAACATAGGTTGCCTCATCACTAACGCTCTCCTTACTACACTCGATCTTGCCACACAACTTTCCTTTTGCAAGGCTGCCCTCTCCTTTTCACTCACCACCAAAGTTGATCCCCCTTCAACTTGGCTTATCACACTCTTTCCAGCCTTCCTCTCTTTTTCCCTTTGATCTTGAATTTTATATTCCTTTTCTTTCTCATTGTCTTTTGCTCTCTCACTCTCCCTTTGCTTTTCACTCACCTTATGTTTTGCAAAAGACTGTTGTAGCTGCAACTGGTCCTCATACACTTGTTTGGGTGTTAACGGTTTAAGATTAAAGTTTTTTCCCTGGTGAACAAGCGTATACTTGTTAGAAAAACCATCATGAACAACCTTCTTATCAAATTGCCATGGCCTCCCCAACAACACATGACATGCTTGCATTGGCACTACATCACATAACACCTCATCCTCATACCTACCAATGCGGAAACCAATCAATGCTTGCTTACTCACCTTAGTCTCTCCACTATCATTCAACCACTGTAATTTATATGGACTAGGGTGTCTAACAGTTTTGAGCCCCAGCCTCTCAACAATAAAATTGCTCACTACATTGGCGCAACTTCCTCCATCAATGATCAAGCTGCAAATATGATCTCCTAGATAACATCTAGTATGAAATATATTCGCTCTTTGCACCTCCTCTTCTTCCTTCACCTGCACATTCAAAGCTCGCTTTACTACTGCCACTAGCCTTCCCATGGCAGGCTCCTCATCATCACTAGCATCCTCTAATGGAGGCATATCATCTTCTTAACTATCCCCCTCAGTCTCATACTCCTCATCATCACGCAAAATCATCACACCTATTTGGACATTGACTAGCAATATGGCCTCTACCTTGACATTTAAAACATCTAATGTCACGATTTCTAGAAGTAGAAGAATCAGGGTTACCTTGGTTACCAGGAGTAGAACCCGCTTGCCTCAGCTCCCCTTTTGGTTTGGTGGGTAAAGGCTTTTCTTCTTTCTCCCATTGGTTGGTCTTCCAAGTGGATGAACCATTACCCTGTGGAAACCGTGCATTACTACCACCTTTCCTCTTGTGCTGGTTCTCAACCATTATAGCCATGTGAACCATATCCTCCAATTCTACATAATGCTGCAATTCAACCACATTTTGGATTTCTCTATTCAACCCCGCAAGAAACCTAGCCATTGTAGCCTCTCTATCCTCCTCTACATTCGCCCTAATCATAGTGACTTCCATCTCCTTGAAATATTTATCTACACTTCGGCTTCCCTGCCTTAGAGTTTGCAACTTGTTGTGCAATTCACGATAGTAATACGCAGGCACAAACCGCTTCTTCATCACTCTTTTCATCTCTTCCCAAGACTCAATAGGTGGCTCGCCACTCCTTCTCCTATTCAACATTAGTTGATCCCACTACACTATAACATAATCTGAAAACTTAATGGCAGCAAGTTTTACTTTCTTTCTCCCACTATAGTTGTGACAATCAAACACCATCTCCACCTTTTTCTCCCATTCTAAGTACGCCTCGGAATCATTCTTCCCTTGGAAAGGAGGAATCTTCATCTTTATGCTACTCAATTGATCATCCTCTCTATTCCTATCGCCTCTATCTTCCCAATCTCTAGTTCCTCTATTCCGACCACTATATCCTCTATAACTCCCAATAGAAGGCTCATCAAAGTCATCATCCGTCATTTCATCTCCACCCCTCGGTACTCTCCTAGAACGACTCTCCCTCTTACGCCCTTAGAATACGTTTGTGGATTGCTCTATCGTCTCATGAATTTGTTCCATTCCCTCTCGGAACATCCTCTTCATTTCTCCCCTCAACGCCTCAATTACTAACCTAGCATCAAACATTCTCCTCTCACCTTCAAGAGAATGTTGTCTCGACATTATCCCTGTAGAAAAGATTAGTATAAACACAAATATATATAAAATTAAACCTCACGATACACTCCCTTACGTGTTTCGCTCAAATGATGATATCACACAGTCACTCGTGTATTCTCACAAATAATGATGATATCAACTCGACAATTTCCTCTTCTCAATTCTCTTGGAACTAACCCGAACTACACCAATTTCCTTCCGTAGAATTCAAAAACAAATCAAGGGTTCGTAACTTTTCCTCTATTTTTTTTATCCAAATTTTTTTTTTTCTTTGTTTTGCTTTTGATCACGTTTTTCTTTTCTTTTCTTTTCTCTTCTTTTTTTTTTGTCGTGATTTTTACTCTTTTTTTTTTTTAACAATCGCCTAGGCGATATTACACTATCAAAAGACAATCAATACTACGAAATTGAATACGATAATTGATATGAACGATTGGAGTTAGGGTTTTTGATATTACCTTCCTCAACTGAACTTAATGTTTTGACAAACCTAAGCTCTGATACTAAACTGATACGAACCACGCCAACCCGTGACGAAACCCAATACCAATACGTTCGGAAATTCGTTGCCTAAGACGCCCAAACACCTAAAGTGGAAACCGCGACCCGTTGTCTATAAGCGAGACAATAACCTTGGTAAAAAATTGAAGACGCCACAATCGGGATGGAAGACCGATTGATAAGTCGGGATGAACGCCACGGAAATCAATTTGATAAGTTCGATTTAGTTCTTGAAGAACCAAGAGAGGTGCCTCTCAAAAGTGTTTAATGTTCAAAGATGTATATTCTATATTGTTCTAAACCCTAGGAGCTTTTATACTAGGGTTACAATTCGTGAAAAACAAGTCCAAAATGACGTAGCTTAGATAAGTTGCGTAAAAACACGAAACAGAAAAAGCTGGCCGGCAGGAGATACACGACGTGTACACGGCCGTGTACTTTGGCCGTGTACCTTTCTGTACAACTTCTGGTGACATACACGACTGTGTACTTTTCTGTGCACATTCCAGTCACATACACGACCGTGTACTTCTGGTCGTGTATCTTTCTATGGATTTGCTTGTCTCCATACACGGCCGTGCCTTTTAGCCATGTAACTAGCCATGTATGATTCTATGCAATCTTGGAATTCCTACACGGCCGTGCCTTGAAAGTACACGCCCTCTTCAACCCGTGTCCAGTGTGACTTGTATAAAAGCAAGGGTCTTCCCATGGTTGTTCCAATCCGTTCCAACTTCATGATTGCTCCAATCCTTTCCGGCTTCATGGATAACCTTTATCAACCCGTTAAGTGCTTCCTTGAATCGTTTCGCTTGATTTCTTGTGATCGGTCCAGGCGGCACTTCAAGAGGATCCACATTTCTTCTTCCGGCTTGGCTCTCATCATGGATCTCATCAGGTAGTGGCATTATTGTCACAACAACAACAATTGACACAAGAATTTGAGAAGATAAGGATTAGGTTCATATGGCATGAGGAGGAAGCACAATTAATAAACTTGGAAGTACGACCTACTCTCTTAGATAAAATACAGGAGATGTAACTTAGCAATCCAAAATTGATGAACATTTGAAACAAGGTGGAACAAGGAGCTAATATAGACTTTGAAGTGGATCAAGATGGTGTCCTAAAGTTAAGAGGTTGATTGTGCATACCAGAAGATAAGGAGTTGAGAGATGCAATTATGAATGAAGCCTACAATTCTAGATATACAATACACCCAGGAGGAACCAAAATATATTAGGAACTCAAGAAGGGTTACTGGTGGGAAGGCATGAAAAGAGATGTAGTTCAATTTGTTTCTCAATGCCCTATCTATTAGCAAGTTAAAATAGAACACTAGAGACTCAGAGGACTATTGAAGCCATTGCCAATTCCAAAATGGAAGTGGAAACGAATCACCATAGACTTTGTTATAGTGTTACCAAATACTAGAGTTGGATATGAAGCTATATAGGTAATTGTAGATCACTTAACCAAATCTGCTCATTTTTTACCCATTAACATGATTTATTCCATGAATAAGTTAGTTAGAATTTACCTCAAAGAAATTGTAAGACTTCATAGAGTACCACGTAACATAGCATTCAATAGAGATCCACGCTTGTGTTGAAGTTTTGAAGAAGTTTACAACAAGCTCTTGAGATGAAATTGCAGTTTGCACAACATATCATCCTCAAACAAATGGACAATTGGAATTACTTTTCACGTAATACACTCTTATCAATTTCAATTAAAATTGTGGCGAGTTGGCTTAAAGAGTATTATGAGTCATATCAATCATTCTTAAGTTGCTTCCAATTATTTCTAGTGCGTCACATCTAGTTGTAATTGGTTATGTTACTTTGTTCATATTCACGTAAATTAGGGTTCTAAATTTCATACTTGATTCAATTCCAATTTGAGTGGAATTTGGTTCATTTTAGTGTTATTCTTTACATATTATACTTTTGCAATTGATCATCATCATAATTTGGCATTAGATCAATTTCATTCATGCAATTTAAGGGTTCAAATGATTGTTGGTGTCACGCCATTTTGTGGGTTTGGTTTGGTGTTCACACAATTGTCTTGATGTTCTTGCAATTGGATTGTAAGGCACATCATCTTTTTGGTATCAGAGCAAGGATTAGAGAAGGGAATTTTGTGAATCACAATTAGGATTCAAGGTTCTTGATCGTTCAAGACCGAAATTGGATTATGTGAAGTGAAATTTGAAGTCTTATGTTAAATTGTTTTTTGAATTGCTCGCTTAATCTTTAATTGAAGTATTGTGAAGTGTTGAAATCAGCTTGCATCCTTGCCGTGATTGGGTTTTGAGTGAAAGAAGGGGAAGCCTTTGAATTTGAATTCCATCATTTGAGTAGTGTTGATTGTTGCATTATTATTTCCTTGCAAGAATTTGGAAATTACAGTACATATTTTTCAGAATTGCTATCCTTGTCGTAGAGGATTTGGAAACAAATTGAATTCAAAAACAAACATTAAGTTTAAAAGCTGTTGTGTATTGTTAATCTTAATACACTTTGACTATTTTTTAATTGTTTTCTTACTATTTGGAGAATCCTTCATTAATTATTCCATTGTTGTGTTGTTGCCGTAGATTATTGAAGTGTAAGAGTGGTGTAAAAGTGTGTGTGTTGTAGTTAAAGAAGTGTTGCACCGTGGTTGTGTGTGTGTGTGTATGTGCCATGGTGAAGTGTATGTGGCATAGAAGAGTGTGTGTTGTGGTTCCTTTTTGAATTTCAAAAGCAATCATTAAGTGTGGAAGTTATTGTGTATTGATCATTTAAATACGCTTTGACTAGTTGGAATCATTAGCTTTCCATTAGGAGAAGTGTTCATCATTACTTCTAATTGCATTTGTTGCCGTGATTGTAGAGTGTGTCGTGGGTGTGTGAAGCTTAGGTGGAGTATACTTTGTGTTTTGAAGTAAGTGAGGGCATGAAGTAGTGGTTGTGTGTTAGACCGTAGAAGTGAGTGTGTGTACCGTGGTGTAGTGTTGTGATTGTTGTTGTTGGCATGAAAGTGTGGTTGTTGTGAAGTGGTGATTGTGACTGATAAAAAAAAAATCAAAACCACGTCGAATGATAGTGTAAATGGGGGAATTGGCAATGAGGCCAATAGCCATGTTGGTGACGGCCAGGGCCATCAAACTGCAAGTGGAAGAACATTGAAGGAATAGTTACAGGACCTCACCAAGGATAGATCAGATGACAATGCCACAATGATGTGCTCAAAATCAAGTTTAAGCACAATCAAATGACTCAAGAAAACAACTCACAATTCAATCACAAAACCGGTCCAATGTGGATGACAAATCAGTGAAACCCTTTGAGATTTGATGGAAAAATGAAGATCAAATGATGTAATTGCAATCCCTATTTGTAATCTTCACCAAATAACAACAAAGAGAGATTAGATCCACGTGAAATCAGATCAAAATTGAAGCATCAAAAACCGTGATTTCCACTCTTCCTTCAATTCCAATGCACGCCAACACTAAATGATATATATAATTCAAGTACTAAAAGAACAATCAATCTTAACAAGACAATTGTTCATGAATTACACTCACAAATAATTCCAAGAAAGATTCAAATCCACCCTAGATATGATTCACTAGAGAAGAAATGAAAAAACAACAAAGATGAAATCGATATGACTCACAATTCCCCTTTGTCGCACTCCCCACAATTCCAATTCTTGGGTTAAAATTGATAAGATATTTTTAAACTAGGATAAAACCTAATTCCACACGTGAAGTGTTGATGTCTAATCTGAAAAATGGCCTCCTCAAACCCTATTCTAAGCAAGTATTTATACTTGCTACTCTTAGGGTTAGAAAGTTGTCAAAATTACAAGTTTGCCACTTTTAAGGTGGCTAGTACTAAATGAAAATTACAAGGAAATGAAAGTGTCCCAAAACCAAATACAACCAAAAATAGTTCATAAAACAATTACAAAGTACAAAATATCATAAGTCTTCATGAACCAATGCCTTGGAATGGAAAACAATCTCAACGGGTCTTTAATTGTCACTCTGAAAATGTTCTGTGTCCATCAACTGTTGTAGGACATATTGGCATCCCATGGAGAATTATCATTGTACCTGTGAAATTATTCTCGAATATTTATTAGAATAAAAGACATAAAGTAAAATATGAGTGATTTGGATCATCATCTAAATCGGGTTCTAAAAATGTCGATTGTGCCAGAAATTTTCCCATCATCTCCTCAGGCTTCTGAAAGATTTGCCCTCAAATCTAGAGGATCATTTTTGGAACTGAACCCTAATGTCTCTATCGTCCTGCTCTTCCAGCGGTAGTAGATGGAGTTTTGATCTGTTCCTGAAACCCATGGACCTCAAATGGAGTCATTAGCGTTAGAACTATGCGTAATTCGCCCATATTGAACATGTAGGCATTTCTAAACCCATCATGTAACACCCACCAACCCAATAGTAAATGGAATGCATGCATAGGGACTACATCACCGATGGCAAAATTTCTGACACCGTCAACCTTTTTAGAACCCAATTTGGATGATGATCCAAATTGCTCATATTTTACCTTATGTCTTTACTTCAAATAAAAATTGAGAATAATCTTACAGGTACAATGATAACTCTCCATGGGATGCCCATAAGTCCTACAACTCCTGTTGGACACAGAACGTTTTTTCAGGATGACAATCAAAGACCCGCTGCGATTGTTTTCTATTCCGAGGCATTGGATCATGAAGACTTATGTTATTTTGTATCATGTAATTGTTTTATGAACTATTTTGGTTTTGGGACACTTTTATTTCCTTGTAATTTTCATTTAGGGTTAGCCACCTTAAAAGTGGTAAACTTGTAATTATAAGCACTTTTTAACCCTAGGAATAGCAATTATAAATACTTGCTTAAGAGAAGGTTTGAGGAGGCTAATATTTTGCAGAATTGAGAGTTCATTTCACGTGAGGATTAGGGTTTCCTAATTGCCATTAGACTCTTATCAATTTCAATCCCAAGAGTTGAAATTGTGGCGAGTGCAACACCATGAAATTGTGAGTAGTATCAATTTCATTTTGTTGTGATTTCTTTTCTTCTCTAGTGCGTCATATCTAGGGGTGAATTGAGATAGTTCTTGGAAAGATTTTCTTCTTATTATTTTCGATTTCTTGTGTTTAATTAAGATCCTTTGCATTTAAATTCGGTTCTTCCTTGAAGATTACTTCTTGAAATGTGATTATCACTTGTGGAAAGGAGTTCTTAGAATTGAAGTTTTCTTTTGAATTTGTGGATTATTCGCGTGGGATTATATGTGATTAATGTGATGTTAGAAGAGATTATTATTGTGGTATCACAATTGCAACATTGAGTATTTGGATTTCATTGCACCTTCACTAGGTTCACGCCATTTTTGCCCTTTTTGGAACCGGTTTTGTTGTTGACTTGAGTTAGTTTTTCTTGAGTCTTTTAATTGTGCTTCGAAGTGGATTTAGGCACATCATCTTTTTTGGTATCAGAGCACATGTTGAGAGAAGGGATTGGTTTTATTTGATTTCGTGGAATTAATCATCAATTAGGGTTGATATAGTGAAAACCGCAAATTGTGTTGTTGTTGTGGTTTTGAGCTTGCGAAATTACCTTGGCATTGGAATTTAATTTGCTGTTTATTGGAGTTGGATTGGGAAGATTGTTGTATCATCTTATGTTCAATAATTTTCGTGGAAGGGCAGAAGCATAGAACTGATGAGATCCATGATGAGAGCCGAGCCGGAAGAAGAAATGTGGATCCTCTTGGAGTGCCGCTTGGACCGATCACAAGAAGCCGAGCGAAACGACTCAAGGAAGCACTTAACGGGTTGATAAAGGATGTCCATGAAGCCGGAAAGGATTGGAGCAATCATGAAGTTGGAACGGATTGGAACAACCATGGGAAGAACCTTGCTCTTATACAAGTCACACCGGACACGAGTTGAAGAGGGCATGTATTTTCAAGGCACGGCCGTGTAGGAATCTCAAGATTGCACAGAAGCATACACGGCCAGACACACGGCTAAAAGGCACGGCCGTGTATGGAGTCAAGCAAATCCATAGAAAGATACACGACCAGAAGTACACGGTCGTGTATGTTGCCAGAAGTTACACAGAAAGGTACACGGCTGTGTATCCCCTACTGGCCAATATGTTTTGTTTTGTTATTTTTACGCACTTATTGAAGTGAAGTCATTTTGGGCTTGTATTTTCACGAATTGTAAAAATCACGGATTAATTGTCTTTTGATAGTGTAGTGTCTACTAGTCGATTGTTACAAAAAAAAAAAAGAGTAAAAATCACGACAAAAAAAAAGAAGAGAAAAGAAAAGAAAGACAGGAGAAACGTGATCAAAAGCAAAAAAAAAAAAAAAAGAGAAAAAAATTTTGGATAGAAAAATAGAGGAAAATTTACGAACCCTAGAGTTGTTTTGAATTCTACGGAAGGGGATTGGTGTAGTTCGGGTTAGTTCCAAGAGAATTGAGAAGAGGAATTGGCGAGTTGATATCATCATTGTTTGTGAGAATACACGAGTGACTGTGTGATATCATCATTTAAGCGAAACACGTAAGGGAGTGTATCGTGAGGTTTAATCATATATATATATTTGTGTTAGTACTAATCTTTTCTGCAGGAACTATGTCGAGGCAACATTCTCCGGAAGGTGAGAGGGGAAGGTTTGATGCTAGGTTAGTAATTGAGGCGTTGAGGGGTGAGATGAAGAGGATGTTTCAAGAGGGAATGGAACAAATTCATGAGACGGTAGAGCAAAGACTAGAGCAATCCACAAACGTATTCCAAGGGCGTAAGAGGGAGAGTCATTCTAAGAGTGTACCGAGGAGTGGAGATAAAATGTCGGATGATGACTTTGATGAGCCTTCTGTCGGGAAGATATAGTGGTCGGAATAGAGGAACTAGGGATTGGGAAGATAGAGGAGATAGGAATAGAGAGGATGATCAATTAAGTAGCATAAAGATGAAGATTTCTCCTTTCCAAGGGAAGAATGATCCCGAGGCATATTTAGAGTGGGAAAAAAGGTGGAGATGGTGTTTGATTGTCACAACTATAGTAGGAGAAAGAAAGTAAAACTTGTTGCCATTGAGTTTTCAGATTATGCTATAGTGTGGTGGGATCAACTAATGTTGAATAGGAGAAGGAGTGGCGAGCCACCTATTAAGTCTTGGGAAGAGATGAAAACAGTGATGAAGAAGTGGTTTGTGCCTACGTATTACTATCGTGAATTGCACAACAAGTTGCAAACTCTGAGGCAGGGAAGCCGAAGTGTAGATGAGTATTTCAAGGAGATGGAAGTCACTATGATTAGGGCGAATGTAGAGGAGGACAGAGAGGCTACAATGGCTAGGTTTCTTGCTAGGTTGAATAGAGAAATCCAAAATGTGGTTGAATTGTAGCATTATGTAGAATTGGAGGATATGGTTCACATGGCTATAAAGGTTGAGAACCAGCACAAGAGGAAAGGTAGTAGTAATGCACGGTTTCCACAGGGTAATGGTTCATCCACTTGGAAGACCAACCAATGGAAGAAAGAAGAAAAGCCTTTACCCCCAAACCAAAAGGGGAGCTGAGGCAAGCGAGTTCTACTCCTGGTAACCAAGGTAACCCTGATTCTTCTACTTCTAGAAATCGTGACATTAGATGCTTTAAATGCCAAGGTAGAGGCCATATTGCTAGTCAATGTCCAAATAGGCGTGTGATGATTTTGCGAGATGATAGGGAGTATGAGACTAAGGGGGATAGTGAAGAAGATGATATGCCTCCATTAGAGGATGCTAGTGATGATGAAGAGCCTACAATGTGAAGGCTAGTGGCAGTAGTGAAGCGAGCTTTGAATGTGCAGGTGAAGGAAGAAGAGGAGGTGCAAAGAGAGAATATATTTCATACTAGATGTTATCTAGGAGATCACATCTGTAGTTTGCCTATTGATGGAGGAAGTTGCACTAATGTAGTGAGTAATTTTATTGTTGAGAAGCTGGAGCTTAAAACTGTTAGACACCTTAGTCCATATAAATTGCAGTGGTTAAATGATAGTGGTGAGACTAAGGTGAGTAAGCAAGCCTTGATTGGGTTTCGCATTGGTAGATATGAGGATGAGGTGTTATGTAATGTAGTGCCAATGCAAGGATGTCATGTGTTGTTGGGGAGGCCATGGCAATTTGATAGGAAGGTTGTTCATGATGGCTTTTCTAACAAGTATACACTTGTTCACCAGGGGAAAAGCTTTAATCTTAAACCGTTAACACCCAAATAGGTGTATGAGGACCAGTTGCAGCTACAACAGTCTTTTGTAAAACATAAGGTGAGTGAAAAGTAGAGGGAGAGTGAGAGAGCAAAAGACAATGAGAAAGAAAAGGAATATAAAAGTCAAGATCAAAAGGAAAAAGAGAGAAAGGCTGGAAAGAGTGTAAGAGACCAAGTTGAAGGGGGATCAACTCTGGTGGTGAGTGAAAAGGAGAGGGCAGCCTTGCAAAAGGAGAGTTGTGTGGTGACAGCGAGTGTAGTGAGGAGTGCGTTAGTGATGAAGCAACTTATGTTGTTGCTGGTTTTTAATGAAACATGTTTGAGCACTAACAAACTATCTAATTCTTTGCCTAGTGTGGTTGTGTCTCTTATGCAGGACTTTGAAGATGTCTTCCCTGAGGAGATTCCAAAGGAATTACCACCTATTCGTGGTATTGAGCACCAGATTGACCTTGTACCCGGAGCATCAATTCCAAACAAGCCAGCTTATAGGAGCAATCCGGAGGAGATAAAGGAACTCCCAAGGCAGGTTGATGAATTAATGGAGAAGGGGTACGTGAGAGAAAGCATGAGTCCATGTGCGGTGCCTATGATTTTGGTGCCTAAGAAGGATGGGACATGGAGAATGTATGTTGACTGTCGCGCCACCAACAACATCACGGTAAAGTATCGTCATCCCATGCCTCGCTTAGATGTCTTCTTAGAAGGGTTATATGAGTTTAGTGTCATTCCTCATGAGCCTTGGATAGACATTTCCATAGATTTTGTGTTAGGATTACCAAGGTCTAGGCATGGTCGAGATTCTATTTTTGTGGTTGTGGATAGGATTCCTAAAATGGTTCATTTCATTCCTTGTCATAAAACTGATGATGCTATACACATTGTTGATTTGTTCTTTAGAGAGGTAATGCGTCCGCATGGTATACCTAGGAGTATTGTTAGTGATCGGGATGTAAAAATTTCGAGTCATTTTTAGAGAGTATTGTGGGAAAAGTTGGGAACTAAGTTATTGTTTTCGACTATTTGTCACCCACAAACTGATGGGCAAACTAAGGTGGTTAACAGGACTTTAATTCAATTGTTGAGAGCAACTATAGAGAAGAACATTAGGACTTAGGAAGATTGCCTACCATTTGTGGAGTTTGCATATAATAGGGCTGTACATAGCACTACCCATTGTTCACCATTTGAGATTGTGTATGGTTTTAACCCACTGGCTCCTATTTATTCATTGCCATTGCCACCCAACAAGTTTGTGAGTTTTGATGCTGATTCTAAGGAAGATTTCGTGAGAAGGCTAAACATTGAGCGAAGAATAGAGCAGTATGTGAATCAAGCCAACAAGGGTCGTCGACAAGCTGTCTTTGAACCTAGAGACTAAGTTTGGGTTGACATGCGCAAAGAGCGGTTTCCCATGCAGCGTCAATCTAAACTACTTCCTAGAGGCGATGGACCATTTCAAGTTCTTGAGCGCATTAACGATAATGCATATAAGATAGATTTGCCTGGTAAGTATCAAGTAAGTGTCACATTTAATGTTACTGATCTGAGTCCTTTTGATGTATGTGATGATTTGAGGACAAATCCTTTTCAAGAGGAGGGGAATGATGAGATCCATGATGAGAGCCGAGCTAGAAGAGAAATGTGGATCCTCTTGAAGTGTCGCCTGGACCGATCACAAGAAGTCGAGTAAAACGACTCAAGGAAGCACTTAACGGGTTGATAAAGGATGTCCATGAAGCCGAAAGGATTGGAGTAATTATGAAGTTGGAACGGATTGGAACAACCATAGGAAGACCCTTGCTCTTATACAAGTCACACCGGACACGGGTTGAAGTGGGCATGTATTTTCAAGGCACGGTCGTGTAGGAATCTCAACATTGCACAGAAGCATACACGGCCAGACACACGACTAAAAGGCACGGCCGTGTATAGAGTCAAGCAAATCCACAGAAAGATACACGACCAGAAGTACACGATCGTGTATGTTGCCAGAAGTTGCACAGAAAGGTACACGGCCAAAGTACACGGCCGTGTATCCCCTGCCGACCAATATGTTTTGTTTTGTTATTTTTACGCGCTTATTGAAGTGACGTCGTTTTGGGCTTATATTTTCACGAATTGTAACCCTAGTATAAATGCTCCTAGGGTTTAGAACAAAAAAGAATATACATCTTAGAACATTAAACATCTTTGAGAGGCTCCTCTCTTGGTTCTTCAAGAACTAACTAGAACTTATCGAATTAATTTCCGTAGCGTTCATCCCGACTTATCAATCGGTCTTTCATCCCGATTGTGGCGTCTTCACATTATACCAAGGTTCTTGTCTCGCTTATAGACAACGGGTCGCGGTTTCCACTTTAGGTGTTTGGGCGTCTTAGGTAACGAATTTCCGAACGTATTGGTATTGGGTTTCGTCACAGGTTGGCGTGGTTCGTATCAAGAAGTGTTGTTTAATTCAACAACTTTTGGAACTTGAAAAACTTACCAATCCTTGCCATAACAAGTTGTGGTGTGAAGGAGGTTGTGTAGCTTGTTGTTTTGATTTCCATTGTGTAATTCTAAATTGGAGAAGTGCAATTTACATATTTGCATTGAGTTTTATTTGAATTCAAACACATGCTATTAAGTTGTGGGAGTTAATGAGTGCTATTTGAATTTGAATTCATTGTTTACCAATTGAAAAAGGCTTGCAATTAGTGAAGTAGTTTGAATTTCAAATTGTGTTTCTTGGTTTTGTTATTAGTGCACAGGGAATACAGGTTGATGAAGAAAAGGTTCGTGCGATCCAAGAATGGCCTAGTCCAACTAATGTAAGTAATGTGCGGAGCTTCCATGGACTAGCAAGCTTTTACAGGAGATTTGTGAAGGATTTCAGTACCATTGCAGCACCACTTACTGAGGTAATTAAGAGGAACGTGGGGTTCAAAATGGGGAGAGCAACAAGAGAAGGCCTTTCAGACGCTTAAAAATAAGCTGACTCAGGCGCCATTACTTGCTTTACCTAACTTTGCTAAAACGTTTGAAATTAAGTGTGATGCCTCAAGATTAGGTATTGGAGCAGTGCTTATGCAGGAGCGAAGACCGATTGCATTCTTTAGCGAGAAGCTAAGTGGGGCAACCTTGAACTACCCTACTTAAGACAAGGAGTTATATGCATTGGTTCGAGCCCTGGAGATGTGGCAACACTACCTGTGGCCAAAAGAGTTCGTGATCCACACTGATCATGAATCTTTGAAGTACTTGAAGGGGCAACACAAGCTGAACAAAAGACATGCTCATTGGGTGGAGTTCATCGAAACATTTCCATATGTCATCCACTACAAGCAAGGTAAAGAGAATGTCGTTGCTGATGCACTTTCTAGAAGGTATACTCTTATTTCTACTCTTAGTTCTAGACTGCTTGGTTTTGAGCACATTAAGGAATTATATGCTGCTGATCGAGATTTTTGTGAGGAGTATGTGCATTGTGAGAAGAGTGGGCATGGTAAATTTTATAAACATGAAGGATTCTTATTTAGGGAGAGTAAACTATGCATTCCAATTTGTTCTTTAAGAGAATTACTCGTGAGGGAGTCTCATGGAGGAGGTTTAATGGGACACTTGGGAGTAGTTAAAACCTTAGGGGTATTGCAGGAACACTTCTATTGGCCTCACATGAAACGTGATGTTGAGAGGATTTGTGAGCGATGTGTCACGTGTAAGCAAGCGAAATCTAGAGTCCAACCTCAAGGGCTTTACACCCCACTTCCCATTCCTCATGAGCCTTGGATAGATATTTCTATGGATTTTGTATTAGGTTTACCCAAGTCTAGACATGGTCGAGATTCTATTTTTGTAGTTGTTGATAGATTCTCTAAAATGGCACATTTCATTCCTTGTCACAAAACGGATGATGCTTGTAATATTGCTAATTTATTCTTTAGGGAAGTTGTGCGATTGCAGGTATGCCTAGAACAACTGTATCAGATAGGGATGCTAAGTTCTTGAGCTACTTGTGGAAGACCTTGTGGGCTAAGTTAGGAACTAAGTTATTGTTTTCTACTACTTGTCATCCACAGACTGATGGTCAAATTGAGGTAGTAAATCGAACTTTATCTACCTTGTTGAGGGCTGTAATTTTAAAGAATATACATCTTAGAACATTAAACAACTTTAAGAGGCTCCTCTCTTGGTTTTTCAAGAACTAACTAGAACTTATCGGATTAATTTCCGTGGCGTTCATCCCGACTTATCAATCGGTCTTTCATCCCGATTGTGGCATCTTCACATTATACCAAGGTTCTTGTCTCGATTATAGACAACAGGTCGCGGTTTCCACTTTAGGTGTTTGGGCGTCTTAGGTAATGAATTTCCGAACGTATTGGTATTGGGTTTCGTCACGGGTTGGCGTGGTTCGTATCATTTTGAATGATGAGATCCATGATGAGAGTCGAGCCGGAAGAAGGAATGTGGATCCTCTTGAAGTGTTGCCTGGACCGATCACAAGAAGTCGAGCGAAACGACTCAAGGAAGCACTTAACGGGTTGATAAAGGATGTCCATGAAGCCAGAAAGGATTGGACCAATTATGAAGTTGGAATGGATTGGAACAACCATGGGAAGACCCTTGCTCTTGTACAAGTCACACCGGACACGGGATAAAGAGGGTGTGTATTTTCAAGGCACGGCCATGTAGGAATCTCAAGATTGCATAGAATCATACACGGCCAAACACACGGTTAAAAGGCACGGTCGTGTATGGAGTCAAGCAAATCCACAGAAAGATACACGTCTAGAAGTACACGGCCGTGTATCTCTTCAAGGCCGGCTCAAGGCCGCCGGCCTTCATTGCCGGCCTTCATGTTTACACCGCCGGCTTTCTTGTTCTGTTTTTGTGTTTTTACGCAACTTATCTAAGTTATGTCGTTTTGGGCTTTAATGTTATGCATTGTAAACCCTAATATAAGCTCCTAGGGTTACAATACAGAGGATAGAATATACATCTTAGAACATTAAACATCTTTGAGAGGCTCCTCTCTTGGTTCTTCAAGAACTAATTTGAACTTATCGGATTGATTTTCGTGGTGTTCATCCCGATTGTGGCATATTCACATTATACCAAGGTTCTTGTTTCGCTTATAGACAACGGGTCACGGTTTCCACTTTAGGTGTTTGAGAGTCTTAGGTAACGAATTTCCGAACGTATTAGTATTAGGTTTCGTCATGGGTTGGCGTGGTTCGTATCAGTTTGGTATCAAAGCTTAGGTTTGTCAAAACATCAAGTTCGGTTGAGGAAGGTAACATCAAAACCCTAACTCCAATCGTTCATATCCATTGTTAGCATTCAATTTCGTAATATTAATTGTCTTTTGATAGTGTAGTATCTACTAGTCGATTGTTACAAAAAAAAAAGGAAAAGAAAAGAGAAACGTGATCAAGAACAACAACAAAGAAAAAAAAATCAGATAGAAAAAAGAGGAAAATCTACGAACCCTAGAGTTGTTTTGAATTCTATGGAAGGGAATTGGTGTAGTTCGGGTTAGTTCCAAGAGAATTGAGAAGAGAAATTGGCGAGTTGATATCATCATTGTTTGTGAGAATACACGAGTGACTGTGTGATATCATCATTTGAGCGAAACACGTAAGGAGTGTATCGTGAGGTTTAATTTTATATATATTTTTGTGTTAGTACTAATCTTTTCTGCAAGGACAATGTCGAAACAACATTCTCCTGAAGTGAGAGGGGAAGGTTTGATGCTAGGTTAGTAATCGAGGCGTTGAGGGGTGAGATGAAGAGGATGTTCCAAGAGAGAATGGAACAAATTCATGAGACGGTAGAGCAAAGATTAGAGCAATCCACAAATGTATTCTAAGGGCGTAAGAGGGAGAGTCGTTCTAGGAGAGTACCGAGGGGTGGAGATGAAATGTCGGATGATGACTTTGATGAGCCTTCTGTCGGGAGTTATAGAGGATATAGTGGTCGGAATAGAGGAACTAGGGATTAGGAAGATAGAGGAGATAGGAATAGAGAGGATGATCAATTAAGTAGCATAAAGATGAAGATTCCTCCTTTCCAAGGGAAGAATGATCCCGAGGCATACTTAGAGTGGGAGAAAAAGGTAGAGATGGTATTTGATTGTCATAACTATAGTGGGAGAAAGAAAGTAAAACTTGCTGCCATTGAGTTTTCGGATTATGCTATAGTGTGGTGGGATCAATTAATGTTGAATAGAAGGAAGAGTGGCGAGCCACCTATTGAGTCTTGGGAAGAGATGAAAAGAGTGATGAAGAAGTGGTTTGTGCCTGCGTATTACTATCGTGAATTGCACAACAAGTTGCAAACTCTAAGGCAAGGAAGCCGAAGTGTAGATGAGTATTTCAAGGAGATGGAAGTCACTATAATTAGGGCGAATGTAGAGGAGGATAGAGAGGCTACAATGGCTAGGTTTCTTGCTAGGTTGAATAGAGAAATCCAAAATGTTGTTCAATTGCAGCATTATGTAGAATTGGAGGATATGGTCCATATGGCTATAAAGGTTGAGAACCAACACAAGAGGAAAGGCAGTAGTAATGCACGGTTTCAACAGGGTACTGGTTCATCCACCTGGAAGACCAACCAATGTAAAAAGGAAGAAAAGCCTTTACCCACTAAACCAAAAGGAGAGCAGAGGCAAGCGAGTTCTACTCCTGGTAATCAAGGTAACCCTGAATCTTCTACTTCTAGAAATCGTGACATTAGATGCTCTAAATGCCAAGGTAGAGGCCATATTGCTAGTCAATGTCCAAATAGGTGTGTGATGATTTTGCATGATGATGGAGAGTATGAGACTGAGGGGGATAGTGAAGAAGATGATATGCCTCCATTAGAGGATGCTAGTGATGATGAGGAGCCTGCAATGGGAAGGCTAGTGGCAGTAGTGAAACGAGTGTTGAATGTGCAGCTGAAGGAAGAAGAGGAGGTGCAAAGAGAGAATATATTTCATACTAGATGTTATCTAGGAGATCATATTTGTAGTTTGATCATTGATGGAGGAAGTTGCACCAATGTAGTGAGTAATTTTATTGTTGAGAGGCTGGGGCTCAAAACTGTTAGACACCCTAGTCCATATAAATTGCAGTGGTTGAATGATAGTGGAGAGACTAAGGTGAGTAAGCAAGCATTGATTGGTTTCCGCATTGGTAGATATGAGGATGAGGTGTTATGTGATGTAGTGCCAATACAAGCATGTCATGTGTTGTTGGGGAGGCCATGGCAATTTGATAGGAAGGTTGTTCATGATGGCTTTTCTAACAAGTATATGCTTGTTCACCAAGGGAAAAGCTTTAATCTTAAACCGTTAACACCTAAGCAGGTGTATGAAGACCAGTTGCAGCTACAACAGTCTTTTGCAAAACATAAGGTGAGTGAAAAGCAGAGGGAGAGTGAGAGAGCAAAAGACAATGAGAAAGAGTGTGAGAGGCCAAGTTGAAGGAGGATCAACTTTGGTGGTGAGTGAAAAGGAGAAGGCAGCCTTGCAAAAGGAAAGATGTGTGGCAAAAACGAGTGTAGTGAGGAGAGAGTTAGTGATGAAGCAACCTATGTTGTTGCTGGTTTTTAAAGAAACATGTTTGAGCACTAATGAACTATCTAATTCTTTGCCTAGTGTGGTTGTGTCTCTTGTGCAGGACTTTGAAGATGTCTTCCCTGAGGAGATTCCAAAGGGATTACCACCTATTCATGGTATTGAGCACCAGATTGACCTTATACCCGAAGCATCGATTCTAAACAAGCCAGCTTATAGAAGCAATCCGGAGGAGGCAAAGGAACTCCAAAGGCAGGTCGATGAATTAATGGAGAAGGGGTACGTGAAAGAAAGCAAGAGTCCATGTGCAGTGCCTGTGATTTTGGTGCCTAAGAAGGATGGGACATAGAGAATGTGTGTTGACTGCCGCGCCAACAACAACATCACGGTAAAGTATCGTCATCCCATTCCTCGCTTAGATGTCTTCTTAATAGGTTATATGAGTCTAGTGTCATTCCTCATGAGCCTTTGATAGATATTTCCATGGATTTTGTGTTAGGATTACCCAAGTCTAAGACATGGTCGAGATTCTATTTTTGTAGTTGTTGATAGATTCTCTAAAATGGCACATTTCATTCCTTGTCACAAAACGGATGATGCTTGTAATATTGCTAATTTATTCTTTAGGGAAGTTGTGGGATTGCATGGTATGCCTAGAACAATTGTATCAGATAGGGATGCTATGTTCTTGAGCTACTTTTGGAAGACCTTGTGGGCTAAGTTAGGAACTAAGTTATTGTTTTCTACTACTTGTCATCCACAGACTGATGGTCAAACTGAGGTAGTGAATTGAACTTTATCTATTTTGTTGAGGGCTGTAATTAAAAAGAATATTAAAAGTTGGGAGGATTGTTTGCCACATATTGAATTTTCTTATAACCGTACAGTGCATTCTGCTACTAAATTTAATCCTTTTGAGATTGTGTATGGTTTTAATCCACTGACTCTTTTGGATTTATCACCTTTGCCTATTTCTAAGTATGTTAATTTAGATGGCAAGAAGAAGGCCGGATTTATTAAACAGATCCATGAGAAGGCAAGGCTAAACATTGAGCGAAGAACAGAGCAGTATGTGAAACAAGCCAACAAGGGTCGTCGACAGGCTGTTTTTGAACCTGGAGATTGGGTTTGGGTTCACATGCGCAAAGAGCGGTTTCCCGTGCAGCGTCAATCTAAACTACTCCTAGAGGCAATGGACCATTTCAAGTTCTTAGCGCATCAACGATAATGCATACAAGATAGATTTGCCTGGTGAGTATCAAGTAAGTGCCACATTTAATGTTACTGATCTGAGTCCTTTTGATGTAGGTGATGATTTGAGGACAAATTCTTTTCAAGAGGAGGGGAATGATGAGATCCATGATGAGAGTCGAGCCGGAAGAAGGAATGTGGATCCTCTTGAAGTGTCGCCTGGACCGATCACAAGAAGTCGAGCGAAATGACTCAAGGAAGCACTTAACGGGTTGATAAAGGATGTCCATGAAGCCGGAAAGGATTGGAGCAAATTATGAAGTTGGAATGGATTGGAACAACCATGGAAAGACCCTTGCTCTTGTATAAGTCACACCGGACACAGGATGAAGAGGGCGTGTATTTTCAAGGCACGGCCGTGTAGGAATCTCAAGATTGCACAGAATCATACACGGCCAGACACACGGCTAAAAGCCACGGCCGTGTATGGAGTCAAGCAAATCCACAGAAAGATACACGTCTAGAAGTACACGGCCATGTATCTCTTCAAGGCCGCCGGCCTTCATTCCAACGCCGTCGGCCTTCATGTTTACACCGCCGGCTTTCTTATTCTGTTTTTGTGTTTTTACGCAACTTATCTAAGTTATGTTGTTTTGGGCTTTAATGTTACGCATTGTAAACCTTAATATAAGCTCTTAGGGATAGAATATAGAGGATAGAATATACATCTTAGAACATTAAACATCTTTGAGAGGCTCCTCTCTTGGTTCTTCAAGAACTAATTTGAACTAATCGGATTGATTTCTGTGGCGTTCATCTCGACTTATCAATCGGTCTTTCATCCCGATTGTGGCGTCTTCACATTATACCAAGGTTCTTGTCTCGCTTATAGACAATGGGTCGCGGTTTCCACTTTAGGTGTTTGGGCGTCTTAGGTAACGAATTTCCGAACGTATTGTTATTAGGTTTCGTCATGGGTTGGCGTGGTTCGTATTAGAAGGAGGTTGTGTAGCTTGTTGTTTTGATTTCCATTGTGTAATTCTGAATTGGAGAAGTGCAATTTACAGATTTGCATTGAGTTTTGATGAGTAAGAAATTTATTTGAATTCAAACACATGTTATTAAGTTGTGGGAGTTAATGAGTGCTATTTGAATTTAAATTCATTGTTTACCAATTGAAGAAGGCTTGCAATTAGTGAAGTGGTTTGAATTTCAAATTGAAAGTTGCTGCCTATTGTGGAATTCAGAATACATTTGTGGAAAGTAACATATTTGTCCTTTGTTGTCATTATTTGCCGTGGAAGTGGAAGCCCACTTGTTGTTATTATCCCTTGTGTTGTTGCCGTGGAAGTAACTCATCTTTATTGTTGTTGTTACTTGTGTGTTTCCGTGGAGTGGTTTGTGGAAGTTAAATTTGTTGCACCGTGTTGTTGTGACGTGTTGTGGAGAAGAGTGTTACACGTGAGTTACAATAACATAATTGTAAAGTTAAGTGGGTTTGTTTGTTTGTCTTTTTTGTAGTTGCTATTTTGTGGAGTTAAGGGAAGTGTAGTAGTGGAGTGTGTGCCCTTTAGTCAAATTTTTTTGAGGATCAGTATACGGGAGTCTACAACTATGTCAAATGACAATGTGAATGGGGGAATTGGTGATGAAGCCAATAGTCAAGTTAGTGGAGGTCAGGGTCGTAATATGGCAGGTAGGAGAACTTTGGAAGAACAACTCCAGGATCTTACTATCATAGTTGCTACACTGGCAACTAAAGTTGACAGAATGACATTACCACAACCACCAGTGGTAAACCAACCAGCACCACCTCGAGTAACTCCACAAAATCCTCATCAAAATAGAGTAATGGGAGATGGGAATATGAATAGAAAGATGGGTGAGGAGCATCTTCCAAATAGGGAAGAAAAGGATGATAATTTTAAGGCAAACCCAAATCAGAATAGGGATTTCAGGCCACCTCGGGGTTTGGAATATGTGAAACTACAAATGCCATCCTATAATGGCAAGGGATCAGCAGATGAATACTTAGACTGGGAGGATAAGGTCGAAGCTCTCTTCGAATGTTATGAGATCGATGACAATACCAGGGTCTGATTGGTTGCTGTTGAGTTTGTAGGGTACACTGCACTTTGGTGGAAGAATCTGATTATCAGCAGGCGTCGGGATGGAGAGGCTGAGGTTCAGACCTAGAGGGATATGAAAAGATTACTAAGGAAAAGGTTCATTCCTGAGCACTACAAACAGGAGCTGTTTATGTGACTACAAACATTGAGGCAGGGGGGCAAAACAGTGGATGATTATGTGCAAGAATTTGAGACCCTTATGATTAGGTGTGGGTCTGTTGAGCCTCCAGAACAAACTATAACATGTTTTGTCTCAGGTCTAAAATATGAAATAGCGTGTATTGTTGAACTGCAACGCTATACTACACTTAATGAGGCTATTCAGTTGGCTTTAAAAGTAGAGAGACAAAGGAGGTCCAACTTCTTTAGGGCTCCGAGCAGTAAGCCCAGTACTGTTAATAGACCCATATCAGCTGACAGTCAATCAGGGGGAACAAAGGCGTAAATGAGGGAGTAAAGGCAGTGGACACTACTACCCCAACCATTATGAGAGAAAATTTACCCACTAGGAAGGGTAAAGAGGTCATGGCCCTAGAAACGAGACAGACTGTTCCCAGATCTACTAGTGGGAAAGCGCGCCAGATAAAATGCTTTAAATGCATGGGATTTGGGCATATGGCTGCACAGTGCCAAATAAGAGGGTGATGACTATAATGGAAGACACTGGGGAGGATGTTGAGGATGATCATGAACAGATTGAACCTATAGATCTACCAACAACATTGTAGGAATATTATGATGATCAGACTGCAAACGCGCCTGAGGAGCATACAGGAGGAAAATATCTATCCTTTAATGTGTTACGCAGGGCTTTATCTATATCTCTTGATACCAGTGATAATCAGAGGGAAAACATATTTCACACCTCTTGCAGAATCAGAGGTAACCTTTGTGTACTCATCATCGACAGTGGTAGTTGCACGAATGTTATATCTGTTGCGCTGGTGGACAAATTACAACTATCTACTATCCTACATCCTAGTCCTTATCACTTGCATTGGCTGGATAATAGAGGTAGTATGCATGTTACCTTTAGTGCAAAGGTTCTTGTGAATGTCAGGCAGAATTATCATGATGAGATCCTGTGTGGTATAGTCCCTATGCATGCATTCCATTTACTATTGGGTCGACCTTGGTTGTATGATCGACGAGTGATACATGATGGGTTTGAAAATACCTGCATGTTCAGCATAAGCGAGTCATGCATAGTTCTATTACCGATGACTCCATCTGAGGTCTAGGGGTTTCAAAAACAGATCAGAAATCCATCCACAACCATTATTAGCCGGAAGAGTAGGACAACAGAGAAATTAGGGTTCAGTTCCACAACTGATCCTCTTGATTTGAGGGCAAATCGTTCAAAAGCCTAAGGAGATGATGGGAAAATTTCTGACACCGTCAACCTTTTTAGAACCCAATTTGGATGATGATCCAAATTGCTCATATTTTACCTTATGTCTTTACTTCAAATAAAAATTGAGAATAATCTTACAGGTACAATGATAACTCTCCATGGGATGCCCATAAGTCCTACAACTCCTGTTGGACACAGAACGTTTTTTCAAGATGACAATCAAAGACTCGCTGCGATTGTTTTCTATTCCGAGGCATTGGATCATGAAGACTTATATTATTTTGTATCATGTAATTGTTTTATGAACTATTTTGGTTTTGGGATACTTTTATTTCCTTGTAATTTTCATTTAGGGTTAGCCACCTTAAAAGTGGCAAACTTGTAATTTTGAGCACTTTTTAACCCTAGGAATAGCAAGTATAAATACTTGCTTAAGAGAGGGTTTGAGGAGGCCAATATTTTACCAAATTGAGAGTTCATTTCAAGTGAGGATTAGGGTTTCCTAATTGTCATTAGACTCTTATCAATTTCAATCCCAAGAGTTGAAATTGTGGCGAGTGCAACACCTTGAAATTATGAATAGTATCAATTTCATTTTGTTGTGATTTCTTTTCTTCTCTAGTGTTTCAAATCTAGGGGTGAATTAAGATAGTTCTTAGATAGATTTGCTTCTTATTATTTTCGAATTCTTGTGTTTAATTAAGATCCTTTGCATTTGAATTCGGTTTTTCCTTGAAGATTACTTCTTGAAACGTGAATATCACTTGTGGAAAGGAGTTCTTAGAATTGAAGTTATCTTTTGAATTTGTGGATTATTCACGTGGATTATATGTGATTAGTGTGATGTTAGAAGAGATTATTATTGTGGTATCACAATTGCAACATTGAGTATTTGGATTTCATTGCACCTTCACTAGGTTCACGCCATTTTTGCCCTTTTTGGAACCGGTTTTGTTGTTGACTTGAGTTAGTTTTTCTTAAGTCTTTTAATTGTGCTTCCAAGTGGATTTAGGCACATCAATCACACAGGATCTCATCATGATATTTCTGCCCGACATTCACAGGAACCTTTACCCTAAGGGTAACATACATACTACCTCGATTATCCAGCCAATGCAAGTTATAAGGGCTAGGATGTAAGATAGTAGACAGATGTAATTTGTCTACCAGTGCAGCAGATATAACATTCGTGTAACTACCACTATCGATGATGAGTACACAAAGGTTACCTTTGATTCTGTAAGAGGTGTGAAATATGTTCTCCCTTTGAATGTCGCTAGTATCAGGAGATATAGTTAGAACCCTACGTAACACATTAAGGGGTAGATATTTTTCTCCTATACACTCCTTAGGTGCATCTGCAGTCTAGTCATCATAATATTCCTACAGTGCCGTTGGTAGATCTGTAGGTTCAATTTGATCGTGGTCATCCTCAATATCCTCCCCAGTGTCCTCCATAACAGTCATCACCCTCTTATTTGGACATTATGCTACCATATGCCCAAATCCCATGCATTTAAAGCATTTTATCTGGCGCGCCTTCCCACTAGTAGATCCGGGAACAGTCTACCTCACTTTTGGAGCCATTACCTCTTTACCCTTCCCAATAGGTAAATTTTCTCTCATAATAATTGGGGTAGTTTTGTCCACTGCCTTCACTACCTCACCTACCGCTTTTGTTCCCCCTAATCAACCGTCAGCTGATATGGGTCTAGTAATAACACTGGGCCTACTGCTCGAAGCCCTAAATAAGTTGGACCTCCTTTGTCTCTCTACTTTTAAGGCTAACCGAATAACCTCATCAAGTGTACTATAGCGCTGCAGTTCAACAACACACGCTATTTCATATTTTAGACCTGAGACAAAACTTGCTACAATTTGTTCTGGAGGTTCAACGGACCCACACCTAATCATAAGGGTCTCAAACTCCTACACATAATCATCCACCATTTTGCCTCCCTGCCTCAATGTTTGCAGTGGCATAAACAGTTCCAGTTTCTAGTGCTCAGGAATGAACATTTTTCTCAATACCCTTTTCATATCCCTCTAGGTCTGAATCTCAACCTCTCCATCCCGATGCCTGTTGATAATCAGATTCTTCCACCATAATGCAGCGTACCCTATAAACTCGACAGCAGCCAATCGAACCCTAGTACTATCATCGATCTCATAACATTCAAAGAGACCCTCAACCTTGTCCTCCCAATCTAAATATTCATCAGCTGATCCCTTGCCATCATAAGATGGCATCTACAGTTTCACATATTCCAAGCCCCGAAGTGGCCTGAAATCCCTATTTTAATATGGGTTTGTCCTAAAATTGTCATCCCTCTCTTCCTTATATGGAAGATGCTCCTCACCCATCCTTCTATTCAAATTCCCATCTCCCACTACTCTGTCTCAATGAGGATTCTGTGGAGCTACCCGAGGTGGTGCCAGCTGTTTTACCACTGGTGGTTGTGGTAATGTCATTCTGTCAATTCTAGTTGCCAGTGTAGCAACTATGGTAGTAAGATCTTGGAGCTGTTCTTCCAAAATTCTCCTACCTGCCACATTACGACCCTAACCTCCACCAACCTGACTATTGGCTTCATCACCAATTACCCCATTCACGCTGCCATTCGACATAGTTGTAAACCCTCGTATACCAATCCTCAAAGACAATTTGAAGCATTGAAACACACTTCACAACTACACTTCCTTTAACACCACAAAATAGCAACTACAAAAAAAGGAAAACAAACAAATCCACTTAACTTCACAAGTATGCTAATACAACCTACGTGTAGCACTCTTCTCCACAACACATTAATACAACACAGTGCAACACTTATATAATTCACCTCCACATGCAACACTTGCAATCCCCTATTTAATCACACACACACACACACCTTTGCTATACACAGTGCAACAAATTTTTTTTTTTTTTAAGTTCCACAAATCACTCCTTCACAAGCAACTCCCACGGCAACAACACAAGTGGCAACAACAACAAATACACTTCCACTTCTACGGCAACAATAATAAATGGCAACAACAACAAATATACTTCCACTTCCACGGCAAGGATATCAACACAACAAATATACTTCCACTTCCACGGAAAGGATAACAAGATATACCTCCACTTCCCACAATTTAATCCGCAACTTACAAATAGGCAGCAATTCAAATTTGAATTTTAACCTCTTCACTAATTGCAAGCCTTCCTCAATTGGTAAGAAATGGATTCCAAATTTAATAACACTCATTAACTCCCATAACTTAATGGATGTGTTTGAATTCAAATAGATTCCCTACTATTCAACACAATGCAAATCTGTAAAATACACTTCCCCAATTCAGAATTTGCACAATGGAATTACAACAACAAGCTTCACAACCCCCTTCACGCAACAAGCTAGTCACGGCAAGAAAAGGCAATTTTTCAAGTTCAAAAAAAAATGTTGAATTAACAACACTTCTACTCTCCTTCCCTTCCACGAAAATAATCAATCACAAGAAGCTACAACAATCCTCCCAATCCAACTCCAACAAGCAACAAATCAGAATTCCAATCAAGGTAATTTCGCAACTCAAAACTACAACACACACAATTTCGGTTCAAATATAAATAACCCTAATTGAAGATGATAATCACAAAATCAACCAACACTTAATCCCTTCTCTCAACTTGTGCTCTGATAGCAAAAGATGATGTGCTCAAAATCAAGTTTAAGCACAATCAAATGACTCAAGAAAACAACTTGCAATTCAATCACAAAACCAATCCAATGTGAATGACAAATCACGTGAAACCCTTTGAGATTTGATGGAAAAATGAAGATCAAATGATGTAATTGCAATCCCTATCTGTAATCTTCACCAAATAACAACAAAGAGAGATTAGATCCACGTGAAATCAGATCAAAATTGAAGCATCAAAAACCGTGATTTCCACTCTTCCTTCAATTCCAACGCACGCTAACACTAAATGATATATATAATTCAAGTACTAAAAGAACAATCAATCTTAACAAGACAATTGTTCATGAATTACACTCACAAATAATTCCAAGAAAGATTCAAATCCACCCTAGATATGACTCACTAGAGAAGAAATGAAAAAACAACAATGATGAAATCGATATGACTCACAATTCCCCTTTATCGCACTCACCACAATTCCAATTCTTGGGTTAAAATTGATAAGAGATTTTTGAACTATGATAAACCCAAATTCCACACGTGAAGTGTTGATGTCTAATCTGCAAAATGGCCTCCTCAAACCCTATTCTAAGAAAGTATTTATACTTGCTACTCCTAAGGTTAGAAAGTAGTCAAAATTACAAGTTTGTCACTTTTAAGGTAGCTAGTCCTAAATGAAAATTACAAGGAAATGAAAGTGTCCCAAAACCAAATACAACCAAAAATAGTTCATAAAACAATTACAGAGTACAAAATATCATAAGGCTTCATGAACCAATGCCTCAAAATGGAAAAAAATTGCAGCGGGTCTTTGATTGTCACTCTGAAAATGTTCTATGTCCATCAACTGTTGTAGGACATATTGGCATCGCATGGAGAATTATCATTGTACCTGTAAGATTATTCTCAAATATTTATTAGAATAAAAGACATAAAGTAAAATATGAGCAATTTGGATCATCATCCAAATCGGGTTCTGAAAATGTCGACCGTGCTAGAAATGTTCTCATCACACAACCACTAGTGGCAAATCCTCAGGCACCACCACCTAAGGTAGTTCCTCATAATGTTCACAAGAAAGGAGCAGTTGGAGGTTATATGGGCAAAAGAACGGAGGGAGATTATCATGCTCTTAGGGAGGAAAGAGATGATAATTTTAGGAATAACTCTTACTGAAATAGGGATTTTAGACCACCTTAGGGATTAGAATATGTGAAACTGCAGATGCCTTCATTCGATGGCAGGGGTTCAGTAGATGATTACTTGGATTGGGAGGACAAGGTTAAAGGTCTGTTTGAGTGTTATGAAATTAATGATAACACTAGGGTTCGTCTTGCAGTTGTGGAATTCATAGGTTATGCTGCCTTATGGTGGAAAAATCTAGTGATTAGCAAACGAAGGGATGGAGAGGCTAAAATACATACCTGGAGGGACATGAAACGGGTTTTGAGGAAAAGGTTCATACCTGAACATTACAGGCAAGAACTTTTTATGTGTCTCTAAACATTGAGGTAAGGAGGCAAAACAGTTGATGAATATGTACAGGAGTTTAAGACACTGATGATCAAATGTGGATCAATCGAGCCTCCTGAGCAAACCCTAGCACAATTTATGTCTAGGATGAAATATGAGATTTCTTGCGTTATAAAGTTGCAAAGGTATAATACACTTGATGAGGCTATACAGTTAGCCTTGAAAGTGGAGAGGCAGAGGCAATCCAACCCTTCTCGAGCCACTAGTAATAGGTATGGTACTTCTACTAAACCTATTGGAGCAAATGGCTAGATGGGTGGACAAAAGGGAATGGGAGAACATGCTAAGGCTATAGACAGAAACATCTTTAGCACTAATAAGGAGAAAAATTTTTCTGGGAAAGGTAAAGAGGTGGTTAAATCTGATTTTAGGCAGACAATACCAGAGTCAACCAGTGGGAAAATGCACCAGATTAAATGTTTCAAATGCATGGGTTTTGGACATGTGGCTGTGCAGTGTCCCAATAAAAGGGTAATGACTATTATGAAGGGAAACGATGAAGATAATCAAGAAGAAGTTGTCGAGCCTATAGATTTATCTATAGCTCTGCAGGAATATTATGATGATCAAGACGCTAAAACACATGAGGACAAAAAGGGTGAAAATTACTTACCTATTAATATGTTACGCAGGGTTATGACCATATCTCTAGATGTTAGGGACATATAAAAGGAGAACCTATTCCACACACCTTGTTGAATTCGAGGTAACTTATGTGTTCTTTTCATCAATGGTGATAGTTGCACTAATGTCATATCTGCTGCATTAGTAAATAACTTACAACTAGCCACTAGTCCACATCCACACCCTTATAAATTGCACTGGCTAGATAACCGAGGTAGTTTGCATGTTACACAGAGGGCAAAGGTGCCATTCAGTATAGGAGATAGATATAGTGATGAGATTATCTGTGGTGTGCTTCTTATGTGCGCCTTTCATATATTGCTAGGTAAGCCTTGGTTATTTGACAAGAAAGTGCTACGTAATGGGTTTAGAAACAGTTAGATATTTTAGAAGGATGGTACTTAGATTATCTTAACTCTTATGTCTCCGTCTGAAGTTTGCTCATTCCAAGAACAGATTAGAAATACCAATGGTTTCTTAAGATCTCAAACCAAGAAGCAAACACAAACACTAGGTGTTAATCCGAGAGAAGACCCCTTATATTTGAGGGCAAATCTTTTAAAAGCCCGAGGAGATGATGGGAATCAAACCTATGGTTCCAACAGTGGGGAAACCAAATTGGATACATGAGCCCAAATATCCACATGTTGTCTTATTTACCTAATAATGATAATTTATCTTTACATTGTAGCAAGTAACTTTATTAGTTTTTACAGGGTGGCGAATGAAATCCAATAAGGATCAATTGTGGGTCATTCATGGACTTACATCAACCAGTCCACATGTGCTCTATTGAAGTGAAGAACCGACCATTTGAAGGCTTATTTGTAATTTTAATTTTGTTGTTTAAGAACCGACCATTAGTTAGTTTTGTTGTTTTTAACCTAATTAGAGCAAGTATAAATACTTTCTAAGTAGGTTTTAGAAGGGACTTTTGAACTTAAGAAACATCTGCCCATTCTTGCCATGAGGGGAGTTACTTTTCATGCAATACACTCTTATCAATTTCAATTGAAATTGTAGCGAGTTGGCTTAAGGAATATTATGAGTCATATCAATCCTTCTTAAGTTGCTTGCAATTATTTCTAGTGAGTCATATCTAGTTGTAATTGGTTGTGTTACTTTGTTCATATTCACGTGAATTAGGGTTCTAAATTTCAAATTTGATTCAATTCCAATTTGAGTGGAATTCGGTTCATTTTAGTGTTATTCTTTACATATTATACTATTGCAATTGATCCTCATCATAATTTGTCATTAGATCAATTTCATTCACACAATTTAAGGGTTCACGTGATTGTTGGTGTCACGCCATTTTGTGGGTTTGATTTGGTGTTCATGCAATTGTCTTAGTGTTCTTGCAATTGGATTGTAAGGCACATCATGGGTGCTGTGTGCAATTTGCTACAAGTGACTATGTTGGTGTGTTGCTACATGCTAGCGTGAGAGTGTATGCTATGTGTGGCCATGTATGTGTATGTGTGGGTATGTGTATGCACTATGTGTGACTGTGTATGTTATTGTGTGTAAGTGTGTGTTGTGTGCTGTGCGTGCACATGTGTGTGTGTGTGTTGTTGGGTGCAAGAGTGTATTGTGTACTATGCATGTTCATGTGTGTGTGTTACGAGTTGTGTTAATGCATGAGTGTGTGTGTGTGTTATGATGACTGGGTACATGTATGGGTGTGTGTGTGTGTGGTATGTTTGATTGCATGTGAATGTTGCTATGCGTGATTATGTGTGTGCATGCATGTTATGTTTGATTGTTTGTGCATGTTATTGTGTGTCACCATGTGTGTGTGTGTGATGTGTGTGCTATGTTTGATTATGTGGATGAGTGTTGCTACTATGTATGAGTGTGCGAGATTGGTGCAATGTGGAGTGTGTGCTATTGTGAGTAAACATGTAGTGTGAGCATGGGCGTACACAATGAGTGTACTAAACATGTAGGGCGAGTGTGCATAGGCATAAAGCTTGGTTGTGTAGAGTGTGTGCTAGATGTATAGGGCGAATGTGCATGGGCATGTAGCATGGGTGTGCATAGTAAGTGTTCCAAGTGTGCAAGGTGTGTGCATGAGTGTATAGGGTGCATGTGTTAAGCTTGTTGTGTATGCCGTGGATGGTCTATTGTGTATGCACTACGGGGAAATACTTTTGTGATTTGTTTTTTTCTCAATTGCGAATGCTATTTCATGATTGCAATTGATTTATCTTTTTAGTATTTGTCATTGATGTGACTATTTCTTATGTGATCACTCGAAAATGATAAATTAATTATTACGACTTAAATAAAAATCTGACACGCATTACATAAGGCATTACATAGAATTGAAAGCCATCACTACTACATGGCACATTAAAAGTAATCAGGTATGATTACTATTACGCCATTAGAAAACAAAGTGATTAGGGGATTGTCACACCTTTAACGGCTTTGAGTCTTGTCTATCCTTAAGGGTGTGTACACTCGGTGTGGTAAATTACACCTAGAGCTTAAAGGATTAAACTTAAAAGATAATTTCTAATAAAGTGATAAAATGAAAATAAATGGGTTTGTGAGACTTGGGCACTGAGGGTAATAATGCAAATCCCCAACCTAAGGTCAAGAGATGAGTAAATCCTAAACTTCACACCAGTTACTAAAAGACTGCATGCGATGTTACATTTCATGTGAGTGCCCATATATAGCATATGATTGAGAACTTGCATGAATTGTTTGTGCTTGTACAATATTGAGAGTATTGCACTCCTATCTCACTAGGAAAATTAGCTCACTCTACTATAAGTTATATGATATAGGTTGCAACTACGTGAACTTACCAAGCAAACTTAGAACCAAGGTAAGTAAATCCTATCATGAAACTTTTGGAATAAGATGTAAGATTGATAGTTAGAATGACCTTTTGTAAATTTGTGTAAATATTGGTGGACAGGTTTTTGTAAATAATTTAACTTGGTTTATTGAAAGATTCGGTATGTATTATTATGGAACCTGAATGAGGCCTACCTTTGAATTACAGTTGTAATTTATTCCGAAGAATACAGAATAGCTTGGAATAAATATGCAAAATACCAAAGGCATTCGATTTTGTTAATCAATGTATTTGTAACAGGTTAATTGATCTTGTATTTGAGACGCTTCGCAATTACTTAGTAGGGGCTTAGTAATGATGGTGGGTTACGATTAAGATATCCTGTGGGGCATGACATTATCGATTTCCACTTTCATTACATTATATTACATTACTAAATTTGCTACATTTTCAAGAAAATTGTTAAGAGTGTTTCTCTTACAGAATTAAGTCAAATAAAACATAGATGAAGAACGGTGATAATTAGCATTGTTGATCGCAAAATGCTAGTGGTGGATGGATAGAAAGAGGGGAAATGGGGGTGGGAGAGGGGTGTGAGGGTGGGTCGTTGTAGTTTTTGAAGGGGGACACTACCTATGAGGGTATTAATATTAGAAATACAACAAGTCCAAACTCATATATATTTAGAAAACCTATCTATTAAACAGTCTAAACTCAAACTAGACATGTTTAGAAAGGATCAAAAAGGGTTTAATCAATTCATTGATCGTGTTAAATTTTGTTACTTATAGAAACTTATTTATAATTGGAGTGTATTGTGTCTAAATTGACATATCAGGTATCAAATTATCCACCCTCTTAAGTTGAGTGAAAGTTTGAGATTGAATCCCAAATTATCTAAAAAGAAAAAAATTATTTTAAAATTGATGGCACCTAAAGTAGTAATTATGGAGGAAGATTTTGGTGTTTGTCATACGCACAATATAAAGTACGTAAACACCTATACTCGTACTACATGTCTAAAGAGAACATTTAAATACCAAGCATTCTAATTCATCATCTATTATATTTATAATAATAACACAGAGTTATTTATTATCTTAGCAACTCTTAGATTATCTCATGATGAGAGAGAAACTATAATTCTAATTACTCATATTTTTATTAATAATAGAAGTTTAGCATTATAATACACTATAACTTCTTTTTTTTTTTTTTTTTTGCCCAATTTATAAGTGGCAGTTTTATGGACTTGAAATACATTTGGATTAACTTATAATCCGAAAAATATTTTGAAAAATTCATCTCACATTATGGTTTATATAAAAACCTAATGTAAGAAAATTTCATAATTTTTTTTTTAAGTATCTCTCCTATATGTAGTGGCAAGATAACTCGTTAAAATTTTTTAACACCATCTTCTACTACTCCTCGAGTGTTGAAGTTTCATAATTGGGGACCATCACCCATCAGTTTCTTTGGCATATAAAAGCTTAATAATCATTTTTTTTCCCCTACGCCAACGTGGCAGCTCACTTGTCAAGTTGTTAATGAACTTTGGGACTTAGAAGTGTGTGACCACCATATGTCAAATTCTTTTAAGAACGCCCACCATATTATCTTGCAATAATTGTCATATACAAGATTTAGCATCAGTTGGATCTTATGCCAGTCCAGCCGCATGGTTAGTTAAGGTACATAGAACATGTGAAATCATTTAATTTTTATGCCCTCCTATTTTTCCTATTATAACAGACTTGCATATCCAATCAACATTTGTTTCAACTAATAATGGATAGAGCTTTAGCGATAATCTGGAAGGTATGTGTATATTTTAAAAAATTATAAAAAAAAATGTAAGAATATAAGTGATAAATAGTTTGAAAGATACATTTTCAAATTTCTCCTAAATTAGACCCCCACCAATTCCCACCAAAATATAACTGTACAAACAACGACTAAAGGCAGATTAACAGGGTAGTCGCAGAATTGAAAAAACTAATAAGACTGTTAAATTGTTTAATTTGAAACTTAATTACCACGAATGATAAGCTATATATATGAATTACATAATAACATATTACAAAGGTACATAATGGATGACTTATTATACATACATATAGAATATTAGTCGTCTCACGACTCACGACTGTCATCCTGACCATGCTAACGCGATAAAGCCCTTATTCCAAGAAGGCACATGACTACAAAGTTGACCCTAATATAGATGCATGCATGCGCAATTGTGCCATTGTACTAGCACTAGCTTGATATGACTTAAACACGACAATCGATGGCCGAACTGTAGTTTGTCTTTATGTCAAACAGACGGTTCCACAGCATGACTCCTCCGTATAGTGGTGACTGCTTGATCGTTGGAAGAACCTTTGTTACCAACTCCTCCGGAGGCACAAACCCGCTAGCAGCTGCTTCAGTCGCCGCAGGAAGCGCCATGAGTACCTCACCAGCACTGACATTCATCCACTTCTCCCAAGCATCCAAAAGCTTGCTGACATCACCTGTTTCATCATCATACTCGCACGTTTCCTTGTTATAGAACTTAACGAAAACGTAGTCCAAACGCCCCGTGGCTATGACATCGCCGAGAAAGGCATCCGGGTAGCTGCAATGTGGTGTTGCCGATAAGTATAGCCGCTTTTCAGCCTTGTACTTCGCAAGAGCCTCCACGAAGACGTCAAAATACTCGTTGGAACCTGTATCGATTTCGATATCAATTCCGTCGAGGATGGCTCTGCCGAGGGGTCCTGAGTTGTTCGACCCAGCGAGGAAGTTGTTCCATAGGTAGGCGGAGAGATTTTCGGCATCATCGGTCGAAGAGAACGACTCGTAATCGTTTGGTTTTTGGCCGAGGGAGAGGAGGACTTTGATCCCCAGGGCTTGGCAGGCTTCGATGTCGTCACTTAAGCCGGTGCAGTTCGTACTGGGGTTGAAGGGGTCGCAGTGGTCGGTTAGGTTTAGGAAGGGTGTACGGTTGTTAGCGAACTCCACTAGGTATGATATTTTTACCAATGAATAATTCGATCCGTAGGTGCAAGCCTCCTTTAAGGTGCCTTCAGCCTTACCACCTGTTCGATTGCAAGTAATTATTCTTTTTTTAATCAGTTGAGTAAATAAACGGTCTAAAACTCCACTTCTAATAATTAACTACAGCTTATTAAGAGAATATTCAATATCAATTTAGTAGGGGTATAGTTCACGGTCTTAAGTTTTGAGATTAAGTGCTTTGTAAACAATCGCCGGTTTATATTTATTTTACTTGCACTTTATGTTGAGTATTTAGATTTTAAAACTTAAAAGAAAAAATTTAAAGAAACAACATTATTGCCATTTTCGCCTCAATTAAATAATAAAAATAAAACTAAAATTTAACATTAATTATGATTTAATATTCAAACTAAAAAGTAACAAAGATGGGAATCCTTTCTTCATTTTTCTTTTCTAATTTCATGTAGATCTTTTATATATATATATATATATTCATTAAATTTCAGTATATAATTAAGGATAAAATGATGATTTAGAGGTTTAAAAGTATATTTTTAAAAATTTAAGGATTTAAACACCCATCTAAAAGATAATAAAGAAGTTAAAGCTCATATAAGATGCTATATTTACAACTTTTGCTTGAGATTAAGCTTTTGATATGAATGGAAGGTTACAATATTGTAAGAAAAACCGTACAAAACTAAAGTTAGAAATTAAGCTCCTAAATGACGCATAATTTATCAACGTGAAAGACAAGCGTTAAAAAGTAGATAATGTGGATAAAACCAGGTGAAGTGATCGGTTTGACCTAGGCTTCCGCATTAAAAAGCGTTGGCCATATGAGTAACCTTATTGTGTAGGCATGTCCAATCTAGATAAAGTCTAAATAAGTATTAAAGACTATAAGATAAGTTTTAGGTATAGATTTTTTAGAATTTACTATCTTAAGATAAAATATGGGTATAAGATCTTCCTACCTTATGCCTACTTCTAAACCTATACTATAAAGTATATAAGGTATGAGTCGTAGCTTATAGGATACTACTATACACTTACCTAAAAAAATTAGTAAATAATATTAAATTTTTCGATTAATAAATTTTTTACGAAAAAAAAAAGACAAGGACTTGAAGCTCATTAGCAAATAACTCTAAATGACTAAAACTAATGGCATCTCTCTTACTTTACGTTTTCTATTCTTTTCATATTTCTTTCCCATTTTCCTCTTCAAGTTTACATTTTATTCTTTCCCCTTTTTTTTCCATTTTCTAAGTAAAAAAATCACGTAAATTTCAAATAATAAAGATAGAAAATCAATTTCTCATATTTTGTTATAGGTTCCGTAAGTTTTGCATATGAAAAAACTTGTAATATCACATAAACTTAAAATTTATAAATAAAAAAAAGGGCAAAGTTTTAAGAATTTATAAAATACCCTATATCTTATAGGTTTTACAAGGTAAAGATTTCAAAGTATTCCAAGTTGTTACAAAGTAAACTTCAATTCCAAAGTTTGGAAACTTGTATTTTATATGATAGACTATAGATAAGGCCTCGTATTCTACCTACCTTATGCATACTCACCCCTAATCAATACCATTGATGGCAAATCTTAGACATAGGCCTTATGGCCCAACATAGTCAAGCCCTATAACCCAACATAATTGAATCAAGCAGCCCATGAAGTGGGACCCTTATCTTTCAAACTTAACATTGGAGCACTATACACCTAATGCCCATAATGCATTAAATGAGAAAAGATGTTTGCATGGTGGAAACAATCCTGCTTATAATACTTCGCCATGTCGAAAGATCATACAAACCCCTTTATCATAAGGTGTTGATGAATCACATCATAAATGTTAGGCTAATTTGGTCAATTAAGATCCAATACTCAACCTATAAATACCAATGTCAAGCTTTATGCAAAGGGTTCTAACTTTTACACACTTACACTAAACTTACTTTCTCATTTACTTATTTTCCACTTATAACTAAGTTAAGTATTGGAGTAGCCACGTTAGGGCAAACTCCAGCACCAATTCTAGCCATACATTATTGTTGCGGTGACTTGAAACCCATTACCCAGCTAGATCAATTTCCATCATCAACAAATACTCATAATGTAAACTTTTATGTATTTTTATGGACAGGTTTATAGAGTATGATTATCTTTGGATAGTGTTTTTAATCTACCTCTACCAAAAAAAAAAGAAAAAAAGAAAAATCGTATATAGAATATTATTGTTTTTTATATGAAGAACCTATACTAATGAAAAATAATTCAATAACATTACCACCTTGACCCCAGGCAACTGCGATTTGACATGCGTTCGCTGAGGACGCTAGCGCCAGAAACATTGTTAAAACAACCATGAACATTGATTTCATGTTCTCCATTTATAGTTATTACCTCTGTATTTGTTGTGCGAATTATTGTGTGTGTTTGTGTTTGGTATGTGATGTGGTGTTGTTCATCAGCCTTGATGCATGTTTATATAGACTTGAGTATGGTGGGGACCGCAGTAGAAAATGTCGTTATGAAGATTAGAGTACCGTGTGCAATTTGGAAATGTGCGGAAAACGTGCGATTCATTAGATTTGTTATCTTAAAATAAAAATACTAATGTGATTAAATTTTAAAAATAAAAAATAAATAAATAAATTTAATCAAATAAAAAATAATAATAATATTATATCTAACCTAATCCACTTGCATTGTCCTACATCAACAATAGTACTAATTAGCTTAGTTGGTAGTTTATTTCTTCATATTATCGGTATTACGTCATAGAATATGCATAAATGAGTATATTCTTTGATTCCCTTACTGACAATTTGTGCATGTTTAGCATTATATAGAAACGACATTATCAACGGGAGAAACAAAAACTTAACTTTATGTTCAAACATGGATATATAAAGCTCAAAATTGATCCACTGTATTAAGTTGTACTGTATAAGCGTTCGTGGATAAAGTTGCAAGATTCTTAATCCAATATGGGCTAATACAGATTAATATCTTGAATAAAAATAATTTGATAATTCAAATAGGCTCCAATAATTTAATGGGTTTATTTTTTCAATGCTGAATTAATGAGTGACTTATTTTTTTCTATCCTTAATTCTTGGCACCAAATCCAAAACTAATAATCTACTTTTTATAGTTTTCAAGAGATAGAGAAAAATCTTCACATTAAAAACCCCAAAAGATACTCTAAATTTATTATTTATTTTGACTTTTTTTTATAAGTGTTATCCAGAAATTTTCTTTAAAGATTTAAAGAACATTTAAGAACTCTCCTCTTGACCTAAAAATAAAGTGAGAAGATTGTTAAGAAGAAAAAATTCTTGAAATGATGATATGATATTTAGAAATCTTAAATGAGATATTTAAAGCTGGAAATGTCCTTAATCTCTAATCCAATTGTTATATAAAGAAATCATAGGTTCTAAATCATTAATTTCACCTAAAGTATATTAGTTTTATGTATACCACCTAATGAACCTAGTTAAGATGTCCAAATAAAAGAGCTTTACCCACTTCAAATCTGATGCCATGGCTTCCACTATTATAAATTTCATTTTAGCTAAAAAGTGCTCATCAGATAACTAAGATCCAATGGTGATATCATCCGAGTTCTAAATTGGGGGATCCTCTTTGTCTAACTCCTCAATGATGTCTTTAGCAGTTTGTGCATCCTGACTTGTTGCACGATCCTTCGCATAAATCATTGATAGCTCATTCAGGTGTGAGAAACTCCTTGTCATGAAGGGACTGGCGTCTTTATGACTCTATAAGATTGACACAATGAAAAAATAACATCAATCTAGTATTAACTTGACATAAAAAACGATAATAAAAGAAATTTTTGAAGCACATATCAAAATATAAGCCTCCCACACCGACTTCTCCGCTACTATCATCTTCCTTGAATCATCCCATCCAAATCCACTCATGCCCTTTCCTTATACCATGTCGTACACTATAGTCCAATCCTTTTTCAATGTTTGAATGCGTGACTCAATGTGGGGTCTTGCCTTCAATGTACAATTTGATATCCTTTGCATAAGCATTTGCTCTAACTCATTTAGATAACCACTCTTGAAACTGGTATCAGCATTGTGTGTCCCTTCATGGTGAAACTCAACCATGTCTGCTACTAATGCATCATCCTCAGACACTATCTACTTCCACTTACTTTGCTTCATTCGCTTAGGATCAACATCTATAGATTGCACATCCTCCATGCATAATGACAAAAATAAATAGCACCTTCAAGCATGGAAACAAACAACTGTGGAATGAAATGTTAGAAAAGATCACATCAAAGCAATAAAGATTTAATATAGTATAAAAAATTAAGGAGTACACCATCACTAGTGAAAATAGCATAGCAAGTATAGGCAAATGCACGTAGAAATACAATCCAAATATCCATTTTGCAAGCAATGTCACAGTAATAATCTATGCAAATCAATGCTAACTATGTCTACATGCAATCCAATCATTGAACATGTCGTTTGCCAAACTTTGTCTCCACTCCAACCATGTGTCATTGTTCCTAAGTGTGAGAATCATATCATCCTCATTATCCACTGCATAATCCTCAATACCCTCCATTAAATTATCTAACGGATTGGAATTCATCTCTATTTTTATGAAATTATGGAGCAAACAACATGCTAGAATAATTCAATTATGGACTCGTGCATGATAAAAAGATAGGCTCCTAAGAATGGCCCATCACATCTTTAGCATGCCAAAACACCTCTCAATCACATTCTTAGCTGAAGCATGGTGCATGTCGAACAACTCTTTTGTAGATCTTGATTGATGCCCTTGACACCACTCATGTAGATGATACCTTTGTCCCCTAAATGGAGCAAGGAATCCCTCATAGTTGGGATAGCCTCCATCAATGAGGTATTAACAACCTATATAAGCATACATTATCGGTTAGCAAATATAATTATTGTTGCAGAATAGAAGTATTAAAAAACGAACCAATAAACAAATCGTAGCGTGTGGAACTTTCAAGCTATTACTCCTAGTGAGTGCATCTTGGTGAATCCTACTATCAGCAATAGTTCCTTCCCACCCAAGTAGAACATAAACGAAAAACATGTTTGGTGTATATACTCCGAGAACAATAGTGGCAATTTCATTCTTCCGAGTTCTATATCTACCTTTGTTGATCAATGGCACTTTAATTTGGATATGCATCCCATCTAGAGCACCTAAACAGTTCTACAATCGCAAAAAAGTTATTCCACCTTCGTCCAAACCTTAAGAAATTAATGTAATGCGAAATTTACCTTGAAAAATATCCACCATTCATCATTACAGTTATCTAGAATGGGTTCAAGCTTCTTCAATAAATGATAATGTAGTCGCAAGGTAGCATGTAATACTAAGTGGAAATATTGACTAACTGTTCATCTGGACCTCTTAAAGTTATGCTTAATGACTCTATTTTTCGCATGGTGGGCAAGTATATGCAAAAACATTGCAACTTGCTCATCTATGTAAAATTGCCTAGTTGCCTTTAATCTACCTATACGGTTTAACATTTCAAACAGTTTTGCAAATGCATGTCTATCTACTCTTAACTATTCAACATAAGTTTCATCATCACAATGAACAAGTCTCCTAATTTTTTCATGATGTTGATAAAATTTTAATTCGTAGGACCAAACAGTTGGTCGATGGTTATGCAATGCCAATGCATGCAACAACAACATAATACGATGCGTAATGTTGTAGTATTCTACTAAGAAAGCTAAAAGAAAACAAAGTATCTTCTTTTTCCTCTATGATACATGGAGATTGAAGTTCGACTCATCCATAGCTGCAATTAAACACTGTGGGTCTGACAAATGAATAAAATATAATATAACAACTACTAAGAAGAAGTAACCATAATATTTAGAAATTGACCAACAATGAGCTTCAAGCATATACAATGTTCAAATAAATGGCTACGATGCTTGGTAGACATAATATACATAATATAAAAATAGTCCGCATGTTTCACAGTACAAATGATCGCCCACTAAACAATTTAATACTTATGAACACACTCATAAAGAGTAAGCTTAACCAATATTATCTATTGCTATGTCTATACACATATAGCATTAGAAACCAACATCATGTTCAAACATACCATCAAATCAAACAACTCCACATGTTTCTTTCAACCAAATCGAATGCCTTGTCTACACACATATTGCTATGTTTTCTTGCAAGAAAAAATACTAGGAAACACGACATCATGCAATATAATCACATGAGACAAATTTTCAATTATGAAAATTAGGTATTGGTGTTGTACGTTCCTTCAAATTCAAAACTCATTATGATCATTTAATTTCAATTGAGAGCAATTTAATTGGTCCTTGACCCATGGCAATGGAAGTTCAATACTATATCTCAGTCGATGCCGACTGCAAAGGAGACACTACTGTTGAACTCCGACGGTGTTATGTCCACAACTACCTTGCATCGGCCAAAGACTTCCACTCCAGCCAACAAAACCACCACAAGCAACAATCGGCAGCTCCACCAACAAATGAAATGCAACTCCACAACCAGCGGTGACGATAGAGGCCAACGACAGTAGAGATCAGCAATGATGGGGGCAGATCCATAACCGAGGTTAGCGATGACAGAGGCAAATCCATGACCAGAGGGATGGATGGAAGCAGCTATGACGGAGCCAACAATGACCATAGTGAGGGACAATCAAGATCGACAACGACTAAGGCGAGGGATGACCGACAGTACACAAGACAAAGGCAGATCCACGACGGCGAGGGATGACCAAGGCTGCATGAGGACAAAGACAATGGCAGATGCACAAGGACGAGTGACAATGCATGATGTTATGTCAACAACCACCGACGATAATGGAGGCGAGCCACAATCGACTTTAGCATCGATGGGGGCAAGGGACAACGTTCGAATGCACGACGATCAAGGTAGATTGATGCTTCCACCAATGTTTTGCACCAGCAATAAGTCGATTGATGTTCAAACCGATGATGGACAGTCGATAGCAACGGGAGCAAATGGGTTTAAGTCGAGAAACGTGTGTCCACGGTTGTAATGTGTTTAGGGAAAAAGGGCACCGAATTGCTATTACAAGAAATAGGGTAGGGAATGGTGATTCAAAATTTTATGAAATTACAATTCTATATGAATTACTATTTCGCGAAATAAATAACGTAATAGTTATTTTATACATAATAAATTCATAATAGAATAGCTATTATATTTAAGTAAACGTGCCCTAATTAAAGATGGGTGAATTTCGCGGGTTAATGAAATCCCAAAAGTAAACTCCTCCTGGCACTCGATGGTTATGGCTTTCCACCCTAAATTTATGTCGGGCTCGGGTTCTCCTCTCATGATGAGCCATTCTACATGTTCTCTTGTCCCTAATATTTTCTCAACGATTTATCCTTCTAAGGTTGACGATGACATATATGTTTGTACGTGCGATGTGATGTGATATGCATTATGCATATGCCCTCCCTCTATTAACAAAATTTCCTTGTCCCTGTTTATAAATATATCTCCTCGTCTTTAACCGTACGATATATGATTTCTTGTGTACTAGAAAAATGTGAAGAGCAAGAGGCACTTAGCATCACGCAATGTATATAGCACATGTAGTATTTTTGTAAGGATATGAAGGATGATATATGTACAAAAATGAGTACATGAAGATCCTATAGATATTTTAGCCGCCCCAATAATTTACGAAGCCCCAATTTTGGTCTCGCCAAACTCGTGAATCAAATTAGGTTTATAATATAATAATAATAATGCATTATTATATTGTGATTGTGACTGGCTGGTCTGGTCTTTGTTTCCTTAGGATGCAACTTCTGCTCTGTTCCTTTGTGAAGATCTTTGATGAAACCTATTTTAAATGTAAAATCTCGATTCTTTTGTCATTCTTCGAAACCTTATCGGAAAGCGGAAGGTGGAGGTGGTTTAATTGCATTCCTGTGCGAACTCGTTAGGACTTTCAGTTTCAGCTTATCACGAGAATATCCTCCGCCCTGAACGCCTTTATGTTTATTTTTGTTCTTATTTTTATTTTGGTCTGGCTAAGATTATTTGCGTCGATCTTTTCAAGTTCAAAATCACTATATCCAATGGAAAGCCTAGCAATTTTTTCTTCGTTTTTTCTTTCAAACGTTTCTTTTCAGATACTTTTATCTCATATATATATATATATATATAAGATAGAACTTTTATGATATGTTAGCCATTTCATGAGAGCATGGATATATAGAAAATCTGTTTAGTATTATTCTGGCTTTCGCATAAAGATATTTTAATATTATAAAATAAGTATATGACAATTTTTATAAAATCAATGAGGTATGATAAATTTCACCGTATTAATCATATATGAGTAGGATAATAAAAATTATATATTTCATCCCAATGCTTAATTTTCTTTTAGAAAAAAAATACACTTTTATTCTTTTAATGTTTACCTAACTTTATATTTAATTCCTTAATCCTCTTTCTTTTCTTTTCTTTTTTCCTTCTATTTGAATCGTTAATTTTTTTTCAAAACCTTACAAAAATAGACTTTTATTAAAAATGTTAAATTTTTATGTATTAACTTCCAATTAACCTTGGACAGGTTGGTTAAGATAGCTAGTACACACAAATTTTTTCCAACCTATTTCTTTACTTTTAATTATTATTTTTATATTTTTTATTATTTATATCACTATATATTTAATATTACTTTTGTTTTATCATGTAAATAAATACATTTAATATTATCAAGAAAAAAATTACAAATGAAGATATCAACGTTTGGGGTTAAGTGCAAACAAAATATCAAATTTTTAAGTAGTTAAAATAAAATATCAACATTATACTAAGTAATTAACATAGATAATCAAACTTTTAAATGGTTAAAATAGGGGATCAATATTATACTAAATGATTCAAATAGAGGATCCATTACTATCTTATAAATATATTAAATGGTTTAAACAAAAGATTTCATTAATATCCGCATCGACACTATAATGGGATCTCCTATTTGAATTATCTATTGTAATGTTGATCATCTATTTTAATCATTTGAAAGTTTAACCATCTATTTGAACTTAACCTTAAACATTGATCTCCTCACTTGTAATATTCCCAATATTACCATTTTGTTATTTTAATTAATTTGAAATTGATATGTGTTACAAATACATGAAAAACTAAATAGATCTAAAGGAAGTTCTTTTTTTTTTTTTCCTTTTGGTGAAGTTTTGAAAGTATTGAATACTCAAATAGAAGGGGGGAAAAAAAGTTGTTGACTCTAATAGAAAAATAAGTAAACCTTAAGAAATACAAATATACTTTTCTTTTCTTTTTTATTTTGGTACTTCAACTTTTTAAAGTGAAATAATAAGTGTCTTTGTTATAGTGATCATCACCCTAAAATGGGATAACATTTCCAAAAGAACCTCAACTTGTACTTTTGCCCTTTTCTTATTTTATGGTGGTGCTCAAATGTTAGATTTTTCCTAGCTTTGATTCCTCAACTTTTTAAAGTGTGATAAATAAGTGACTTTATTATAACAATTTCTATAAAACATTGAAAAATATCAATAAATAATGGTAATAATATTAACAAATGGAAAAATATGTTTAATTAAAAAGAAAAAAGAAAAGAAAAGAGTGCATGACTTGACAATTTGACAATACATGACTTTTGTGATAACATTCAAATTTTGTAAGCTTTACATATGTAAGAACTCAAAACTTTTAATATAGTTTATAAATATACCAGGTATATATCTCCAAATAGATCACTCTGAATAAAATTTTAAATTGAAATGGTACCAAACTTCATATTTATTTCTTGTTATTAAAATTTTATTGAACTAATGAATTTTAATATTTTTATCTAGTACTATTTTAAATTATATCACAAATAATGATTTTGTAAATGTTATATGATTTATAAAAAACTTTAAATTTATATCATAATAGATTTTTTCCCTTCTCTTTGATTTTTTTTTCCTTAATTTCTTTTTTCTTATAATACTTTCTCCATCAATCTTCGCACTTTTCTTTTTTTTTTTTTTTCTGTTCTAAAAAATTGAGGTACCAAAATAGAAAAAATATGAATGTTTAGGTACTTTCATTGTCATTATCTTATTTACAATGGAGTCACTTATTTGTATCATTGTGAACAGTAGAGGTAAAGAGATGAAAAGAAAAAAATATATAAAGATTATGTATCAAATAAAAGTGAAAGTTCGTGCACTTCTCCTAGCATTATTCAAAATTTTATACTTAAATTTAAATTTTTTAGATGTTCAATCGTTGAACTCTTGCTTGTCATCACTTGAAATTATCCACTTTTTTTTTTTCTTATCAATTTTATAATAACCGCTATTTTTGAAAAGTTGTGTGACAAAAGTTCATTGGCTGAAGAGTATGGAAGATCATCCAAATAGTAGGATTGGTAAGTAAAAGTTTTTACTTGATACATTATTTAAAATTCTTAGAACTTCAATATGACATCGAAAAAAAAAATCCAGCAAGTTGGGACAATGAACTTAAACCATATATATATGCATGCTTACACACACATATACCCTAGCAAATGCATAACCACATTGCAGGAGCGAAAGAGTGATCCTTTTCTTACTTGTACATGATGGTTATGCTCATATATAGATATAGTAGTTGATATAAAGTTAATAGGAAATGTAGAAAGAGATATAATAGCATGGTTGAATGAAAATGAACCCAAGAAAGTTATAATTAAATGTATAATATTATTAGTTATTGAATTAGATTGTTTTCATTCTATTAATTGTTCTAAGTAGTGAATTGGGAAAAAAAAAAAAGGAAAAATATCATTCAACATAATTAATGGGTGTTCCATTCACAAATTATATGACATACCCATATATATATAAACGCAAAATTAGAGATATTAATTAATATTTTGTTTTAATAACTAATTCCCTACAACATAATCAAATTACGATGATGCAAATGATATGTTTAGTGTCAATTTAAAAAAATCCAAACTTGAAAAAAAAAATCTTGAATTACTACAAAAAAAAAAAGAAAAGAAAAGAAAAGAAAAAAGCATTATACTATAAAGCTAATTATTAAATAATTAACTGTGAAATTTCTATGCAAAATTTAACAACCTCCATGAAGAGTACTATTCGTGGTATGTTTCACCATTTTGATTTATTGTCCATGCATGACACTATGTAGAATTTTATGTTGTCTAAATCTATTCAATAAATATGATTTACATAATTAAAGAAATTAAAGAAAGTAGAAGAGTACAATGCTTTGGGGGAAAATAAAATAAGATTAGATGAATCATATAGTAACTGCACTTAATAATAATAATAAGCAGTGGTTCTACAATATACACAAAATGGAACTTTGATGATTTAATTGAGTGACAACAAAATGCAGACATTGGAGTTAGGCACTACCTTTCAACTGAGATCATAATGTGATGACCAAAGATGGCATCCATGACAAAAACTTTTTAGCACCATCCATAAGTACCGGCACATCAATTAAGCTCTCAATGCCATAGCCCTCATTCAAGTCTTGATGGCCTTCATTACTATGTGGTTTACATTTATAAACTTTTCAATCACCGTACTATATGTATAGGTTACCCTTCATAGAAAGTCCCTCTAAAATTTTCTCTTTTTTTTCTTCATTATTATATAGCTTGTGTTTGTAACCTTCTCAATCATAGTTGTTATAGTGGACGTAGAGTAAATACTCAATTTATTAATTTAATAGATGTAAAAGCGTTTGCCATCCATAAACCACCGTACATAACCTCATAAGTGCAATTATAGAGAAAGTTTAAAAGTTGCAAATTCTACAAAATTGAAAGTTACAAATTTCAAGCACTTTGTTGTTGAACATTTCATCCATTTATTATCTTCCAATAGGCACTGTCACAATGATATTTGAGAAAGTTAACTCTAGTAAAAGGTTTTTGGCAATGTTATCCAAAGTGAGGCAAGTGGAGACAATAGCATTGTGTAACAGCTTTAATAAGAGAGAGAAAAGCCTTTAAAGTGCAGCAAATGACTCTTATGTATGAGGGATTATGACAAAAAATAATTAGTAAGGAATGAATTTTATAACAATGGTGAGGGTATATTATTTCATAGATTCTAATATTCCTTGTAATTCTATATTTATATTGATTAGATACTATAGAATTGAAAGCAAGTAATTGATGTATCATTTAATATCTGTAATTATTGAAATTTTGGTTTGAATAAAGAAAATCATTAAAAAAATTATAATTATCAAAAGCAAATGTAATAATTGATAGTGGTAACTGACTTGACAATAGTGGATAATGATTATATTATAAAGTGAAGATAAATAATAATTAGTAGCTTAATGGTAATAAAAGATAATGAATAATTGATAAAGAATGAGGAAGATGTGCATCATTTTTTAAGGATCATTCTCTTACATAGCAGAACACAATGGTAATTTTACTTGGAATAATAAAACTTTAGATGGCTATGGAGGCGAATGATTCTTTATTAGCTTAATATAATAAATAATAGCTAAAACCTTATAACCTAATGATATAATTATTAATCAATCCACCAATGAGATGAATCAATTTTAAATCTTCTTTTTTTTTTTGTAATCACCAAAAGAATATAATAGAAAATAAACTATATATAATTAGAAATATGAAGATGATTGATATATATATATAACTTACTAGTTTAGTAATGTAGAAAAAGATAAAATCAAATAAAATTATATAAAAACATATAATTAAAGATAGGAAAATAAATCAACTCTATCAACTTAATAATATAGAAGACGGTTAAAAATAGATAAATAGATATAGATACGGATTAGTAATATGGAGAGAGTTCGGGAGATAGAGAAAAGACAAATGAAATGTAAAAAATTACATTAAAACTATATAATTAGATATATGGAGATGACTAAAGCTGTAAAACTATATAAAATATGCTATTTAGAAGGAGCTGAGACAAATAAAGAGTATTTAGTTAACAATATAGTTAGATATAAAATAAATATAAATAAATAGATAGATAAGAAAATAAAATATACCTTAAGATGCTATTTAAAGGGCATGAAGATGAATCAGGACTCAGGGTAAGGTTTTTTTTTTTTTTTTTTTTTTTTGGTGTTGGTTTATGCGCAGAGGAGGTGGAAGTTTAAGATAGGGAAATGAGAGGATGATGGCGACACGATGTAAATAAGGAACAATCGGACAACTTGCGCATGAGGCGAAGGGACAACGTGGTACCAACTTCTAAGTATGAATGAAAGTGAAAACGAATAAAAAATAATAATAAATAAATAAATAAAAAGTATGAACTCATGCTCACCCACATGTGTTCTATAAAGGGCCATGACCTGGCGTTCTTATCGCGTCGCCAAAACTGAAAAACTAGAGTGAAAAATTAAGAAACGTGGGTCTAAACACGAAATTGCTGTTTGGTGGACGGTCTAAAACTAAAGCTCAAATAATAATAATTACACGGATACGTATCAACATCATGTGGATAAATTAAATTGTAAAAGAACGAAACAGGTCGAGGTTATGACTTTTATTTCATTACGAAACTTAGTGCAAATATTTAATTAATTACATATCACTAAATATTAGTACTAATCTATGACTGCACTTCTTGACTATCGATTGCATGAACATTAGACAAACGTCAGTTGGATAAAATGTGAGTACTGTTAGTGGTCCAAATATATCCATACAAACATCAAAATCAAATTTGTCCTTTGTTTTCAACCACTCCCAAGTCCCTCAGAATGACTCCATTCCCCCACTATTAACACGTTCTCTTGAAATTATGGAAGATGCCAAGTGACACTGGTCGCCTCTTCACTTTCATACGTTGATGATTAATTGCCATTGTAAATAATAGATGGCTAGAGCATCTATATTCTTTCAACAAAAAAAACTTTAATTAAAAAATATACATAGATCGAATCAATATAATACAATGCTGAATTTTACTTGAACTTATATAATCTTGGAATCAGGATACGATTCAAAGTATCATCCAATGAATTCAAGCTCAACCTAGTTAAAGTTGCTTGGGCTTGATTTATGTAAGAAAATATGTTTCTTCCAATTATATATAACAATGATATTGGTGTCCAAGCTTGGCCTAAATTTGTCTAGCATTTATGTTCAGCTCAAACTTAATTACATTCAATTTAAGCACAGCTTAATGAAAATTGCTTGAATATTTTGAATTCAAACTCGATTTTAATTGTTATCGAATTGAATTAAAATAAATGTCTAATTGAACTGCTATATCTATATCTCAAGAGCAGGTTTGAGTTGCTTAACTCATTTACAACCCTCCCTTAATTGCAATCCTTAATCATAAACACCATACGTCATGCTTAAAGCATTACCACCATCTACAACCCACCATGATCTACACTAAAATGAACCACCAGACTCTAGAGAAATCGCAACCTCATCAACCACAAACTATGAGCCACGACCATAGGTATATTATTTGTAAGCCATAACCAACAATTGTTCACATGCTTATTATGGGAAGACAAACCTAAGCCCAACAAAACTCATGAGTGTGTCATGATGGATTAGTAGAGCTAGCTAGTCAAATTACATATGCATGATGGTTTCCTAGTGACTCGATTTTGGTGATTAACTACGATTCCATATAGGCTAGCTCTATAGTGGTTGGATTTGAGTCTGAGTCTTGGTATTGCCATGATTCAATGGTTTTGGTTCGCATGGGCTAAGTTTGTGGTATGGCTTAAGTTCTTCGGCAAATGGTAGGTTTGTTAGTGGGTCCAACAACTGGTGAGCCTCATGAATGGTGGGTCTTGTTAGGTAATTATTATGGTGTCAATGATTATTCTTTATTTAATAAGATTTTTTATCTGGTGGATTGGTTATACCACGTAATTAGACTTAAGAAGGGCTCTTCAATAGGAAATCGAAATTGGAATGAAATAGACATTCTCTAATTTGGATTTGTTAAGTTCATCAAAAGGAAGATAAAAATATAACGGTAAACACTAATGTTTCCACTAGGGTAATCAAATGATTGATGATCTTAAAGGAGGCTCGATTAGGCTTAGGTTTTGGCCAAGAGTTTTTTTTATCCCAAACTCATCCGTAATCTCTATTTCTTAAGAAATCATCTTTTATTATGTGCATCGTGCATCGTGCATTGTGCATTGTGCTGGGCAACTTTGATCCATAAGCAGAGGTGATTAGGTTGGGAAAATGACGAGATAGCCCACATGGCAAAGAACAGAAGATAAAACGAATATACTTTGCAAAGAACGAACTTTGTAGTAGTAGTGGTAGTGGATTATTATTGCATTATTTTAAATAGATTTAGGACTACTTTTGCATTGCAAAAATGATTAATTAGCGGCTTGTAGCGGCTTGTCTCCTATCTAAAGGAAAAACTTTATTAGAAAAAGCTAACATTGATCACTTTAAGAAGGCATAGGCTTTATTTGAACCCTTAAAATAATCGAATCTTGGAAAGCATTTTACTTAAAATTTTCGGACTCGTAGTAACCTTTCCCCCAGAGAATTAATTACAGGTTATGAGAATTGATGGATCCATGGCTAAATTATGTTAGATTCATTTATACTTCATTTACTTTAAAAAAAGAGAGAGAGAGAAAGAAATTATATCTTGAAAATAATTCTTACTAGTAATAAATTAATAATTTATATTTCATTTTTTACTTTAAAAGTAATTATTCTATTTACTCTCTATTATGACATTTCTATCCCTAGTTCTTGGTATCAAATCTAAGATCAAGAACCTACTTTATGAGATTCTTAAAAGATAGAAAGAAATTCTTATATTTTCTTTGGGTCCTCATGAATGATCATAAAAAATTACTTAAATTTATTATTATTATATTTTTTAAAATAAATGTCACCTAAGAACTTTTCTCAATGACTTAAGGTAGCACCTAGCAACTCTTCTCAAGGATGTAGGGATAAAATAAAGAAGTTCTTAAGGAGAAAAAGTTCTTAAGGTTTTAATATAGTACTTAAAAACTTTAAATATGGTCCATAGAGTTGGAATGACCTTACCTTTAAGTAAACAATTCCTTAGTATTTATGGAACTCAAATGATATTGACTTAGATAACTAAGTTGTATATGACATTAATAAATAATTTGCTATGTAGAAACTCTAAAAGTAACTCCAATCTCTCACAAACAAATTGATCCAAAGTAAAAACCATTATCTAGAGATGGATACAATAGGTTGAAATCATCTATCTAGGTTGGATCCCAATATCTTTCATCAGTAGAAATTGGCAAAAATTTAAGTTTCTGCTCAGAAATGATGGGCTCAAAATTAGCCTGAGAGGAATAGGATTCTAAGATTGGCTCACTACTTGATAGTGATAATACTAAGGGGATGGTAATAAGTGTTTAGAGTATAGAAATTTAGCCTGTTTTTTGCATCTATTCTAATGTACTTTGTTGGTTTTGTAAATGAAATATGTCTATATACATATATGAAAAATGGCCACGCTCATGAGATCAAATGCCAAGACAAGTAAAAGGAGAAGGGAGAGATTTTTCATGAAATAGAGAAGGCGTTTAAATGCCCATTTTTGTTGTTGAAATGAAAGACTATAAAAGGGTCCTTTTGAAGAAATTGTGGACTTCATTTAAACAAATATGTGTGCCACTTAAACAAAATCTTTCCAAAACTGAAGCATTTAACTCTATTCCACTTGGTGTACTACCCCTTGGGCTCCGGGGCATTCAAATGAGGGTGACCCTAACATAAAGTTAAAGACGTTCATTCTACTATGGATGGAGCTTCACCGAAAAAATTCATTTCCTATTCGTTATTATTTCTCCACCCCATTTATTGTGTTTGAACTTATTTTATGAACCCTAACAACCTTAGTATATTGTTATTTACTTGTTTTAATATTCTACAAACCCTGATATTATAGTAATACTTACTTCTAAATTATTGATTTTAGTTGTAATTTTTGCATGATTTTAGTATATTTAGATTAAATGAGGTTTTCTACTATTATTATTGTTTTCTAACTTAGATTTCTTGTACTTAACTACGTCAATTTTTTACTGAGGGATATTTAATATGAGCTTTTAGTCACCTTCTATGTTCATTTACTTCAAGCATGATTAGCTACATTAATAGAAGATTCATACTATAATGTAAGCCTCAAATCCAATATGGATTTATAATTCTCATTGGTGGGTTTTTCCTAAACATGAGAAATTTACTTAAACTTATTGAAACAACATTTCCTAAATTTTTCCAGTCTAAAAAAATATTTGTTAATCATTAACAACATTTAAGAGGTGAACTCTTGATTTAAAAATGGTTATAGTAGCATAGAATAAATTAAGAGGAAGTATAGAGTTTTTCAATGCAATCTATTGTTCCAAAGTTCCTAAAGTAGCTTTGGATTTGCCAATTCTCGTTAAGCATTAATTTGTTTTTAAATTTCCAACCAAGTTACCTAGTACTTGAGATATATGATTATCGAAATTTCAATTGTTTTCTCTTTTTAAACCCGTTAGCAAGATTCTAAATTCATGCAAGTTCCCTGAGCATATGGATATGAATCTTATTAGTTTAATGGTGTCAATTATCATGTTTTTAGCCAGTTTAGTTAGATTTAATTAAAATCCTTTTAAAACACATGACCAAGTTGCATGCTCGTACTGGGAAGTCATCAAGATTTTGGTACCATTGCCAAGAATGAATGGGAAAAGGTATTAACTCCGTGTTGCCTAACTTAGTTCAAATTTTACATCTTTCTTGTATTTTATGAAGGTTTGGAAAATTTTGCTAGTTTGTTGGTTGGAGAAGAAGAAAGTTTGTGGCCTCCTACTTTTGTTCTTGTTGTCATTTATTTGTTGTTGTAAATATTTTTCTGTTCTTCTTGTTGTGCATGAATTGGTATGTTGTAACACTGTTAAGTCTAATTTTAAAATTTTATATTGTCTTCCTAATTCGATTCATATTAGATCATATGCTCATATAATATAAATCCTTGACTTGAATTAGGAATTTTATTATTTATTTGAAATTGCCATCCAACTAAAGTTGGGAAAAAATAATGGAATTAGAATTAATTGAGCGGATTAATTCTAATCTAAACAACTAGTTTACGAAATCTCCTCTTTTTATTTTTTATAAAAAGAAAAAGAAGAAGAAAGAAAAAACCAGATATTTTCGATTCGGAAGCTATCATATTAAAACCCTAAAGTTACTGTCTTATCTTTCTGAAACCTGAATTATGTTAAGATATCTTTTTTTTAGCATAAAAAGAAAAATATTAGAAAAATTGATATAATGATTACACTAACAATGATTTGAAAATATATTTTTATTCTTTTTAGAGTTGTCCCATAAGGGTGTCTACGTACCCGCTATTCAGGATCAAACAGGCCGTAATTCGTTTTTTATAAAACTTTAGTGGATTAGTTAATTTTAATTACGAAAACATACCAAGTTTACGTTTATTACCATTTAAATTTATTTAAAGAAATTTCTAAGCCTAAGCTTTATTTTTTTTTTATTTTTAAAAAACCTAAAACCTCTAATTTAAAAAAAATAATTATATTTTTTTTATGAAAAGAAGTTTTCTAAGTGATAAAAATATTTATTATTTTTTAATTAATTTTTAATTTTTATTATTAATCTAAATTTTATTAATTTTTTTATTAATTATCTATTAATTATAATAGACATATATATTTATATATTTATTTATTAAAACTCCAAACATAATTCTAATAAAAAACATTATTTAATTATTTTTTTCATTTCATTTTTTTATTTTATAATAGTAAATGAATAAATAAATAAAAAATAATAATAATAATAAAGGAGGAATTCGGCTAACTTGGATGCAGGTCGAATCAGATTGGGTCAAGGCGGATCTAAGTCGGCTCAAGTCGAGTTAAATCACTCATGGCGATTGGAGGCCTTCAACAGTGGCGTTACGGTGGCTATTAAGGCTGTTGAGGAGTCGAAACCTACGTTCTCAAGAGTATGGGGTCGAGTGGTGGTGTCACTTTGCACTAAAGACTACTCTTGTTGGTGGTTCTGATGGTGGCCGACGATGGGGCTTGAGAGAGAAAGGAAGAACTCCAGTGAAGGCTTCGGCTTGCATATTTCTCTCTTTTTTTTCTCTTCTGATCGTTTCCCCTTCCTCCTTTCATCGAGTCCTATTTATAGACTCACAAAAATCCTCTGGATATGTTCAGATCCGACGTGCGGTTGAGACCCATCTTCATCTGTTTTTCTTTGATTTTGATTCATGTTAACCTTTAATTTTTGTTAAGATTGATGTTAATTTGATGGTGTCTATCCTATTTTAGTTAAAAATCTACTGGATTTGTGCAAAAAATCTAATCAAAATGGCCAGATTCCACTTCTCCCGCGTCGATGCCTATCTCGGACAAAGGTAGGAGATGAGCATACGCCAGGTGTATGCGCTCGTGTCGTCCAATCACGTGCTGCCACGTGGCAGCTGGAAGAAAAAAATTGCAAAATGGCATGAAGTGCCTCCCCCAAGTTTCGAACCCATAGCCTAAACCCACCCCCTCCCCCTGCACGCACAAGGCCAACAACCAGACCAGCTGAGCTAGCCTATTTCTCAGTTTTCTATTGCACGCAAATTATATATACACATGGTAATTTTTATTAATTTTATATTATTTTAAAATTCTAAAATTTTATAAAAATTCCTTAATGTCTTTTATTGTTATTTCTACCTTCATTTTCCAAAATTGGTGTATTATTCCTATTTATTTCATTTTTTGTCATTATTTTTCCTTCACTTCTGAAAAATAGAAAAAATTGAAAAAAACATTAATTATGATTAGAGAGCAAACATGGAGTGTTTATAGCTACCCTCTTTGTAGTAAAGTTGAAAAACTTAACTATAAAGACAACAAAAACACCATTTTTGCCTAATAGACCGAATAGATAACGCCATAGTTGGCTGGCTATTTAAACCTAGTTCTACTAGGGAGTTGTGTTAATTATCTGTTTGAGTAAGGAAAACACTCCATGAGCTAATGATCCCATGTTGCAAAAAACTGATCAGTTTAAGGTGATTAATACTCTTTGGGGAGTGGCCTTAGACAAAGAAGCATCCCACCAAACTAGTAACCTGGAGGGAGAGATCATCTAGAAAAGTGTTCTTATGAGCTGACTAATTGATAATAGAAAGCGTCCCATTAGACTAGTGATAAGTCGCAAAATACCCTTATCTAGAGTAATGAAATTGTGCTTTATTGTTGAATTTTTAGATGATTTGTTGAAGAAAATGGTGCTTAATGGAATGAATGTTAATTTCAGGATCTTCTAGAGTATTTTGGAGCTAAGGGAAGGAGTTTTGAAGAGCCAGAGCAAGTTTGGAAGGAATTTGATACATTACATGTGAAGAAAAAAAATTCTGGAAAGTACACAAGCAAGATACACGCCCATGCACTTTTCTATTTTGCTTGTGTATATTGAAGCTGATTTCTGGAAAGTACACAAGCAAGATACACGCTCATGCACTTTGCTGTTTTACTTGTGTATACTGAAGCGGATTTCTGAAAAGTACACGAGCAAAGTACACGCTCATGTACTTTGCTTGTGTATCTAAGTTTTGCTTCTATTCGATGTCGTTTCAAATACACGACCAATGTACACTCCCATGTACTTGCTCGTGTATTTTCACATAAGGACACCTGGAAGCAAGCATGAGATACACTACTTGTGTATCCGGTTGTGTATATATCCAATCAGGGTACATGTATAAATAGACCTTCAGTTCGCCCTAGAGAGGGGGGTTACGAATTCTTCATTTTCTCTCACTCTCATAATAGCAAGGGAAAGAAGATTTTGTCGATTCCAAGGGAGATTGAAGACCCACGAAGAAAAAGATTTTATCTTTAAGGGTTGTGACCATGAACTTTGTCTATTCTTCTAGTAATTGTGTTTCTCTTGTCAAATTTATGGAGGAGTAGACCCTAGATCTAGATTTTATTTGAAACTTCTCTATCATGTGATAAAGATTTGATCTTTAATGCAAAGTTGCTGACTTTCTTATGATTAATTGCATGTTCTTCAATTGTTTCTTAGATTCATAGACCCGGAATATGAATTTATGCGTGATATCACATTAGTTAATTGAGAAATTGCTCATATGATTAGATCTAATGCAATTAATGAGATTTGATTGTTCTTCTAGAGATAGGAAACAAGAGTCTTCTGTTTACATCGATTATTTTGATGCGAATTTATGTGCTTTATGCAATTCTAGGTTGCTATTAACTAAGGAAAGATCCTATTTGATAAACCTAAGATTAGATAGGTTAATATACTTGAGAAAGTAGTTAACTTGACTAGAGAATTCGACAGTAGAAGAAGTCAATTATGACAATCTTCAGAAATCTAATGAATTACATGATAGAGAAGGAGTAGAATAAGATCTAGGTTGCTCTTGTTAATTGATAAATCTTCAGAACCATTGTTGTTAGTGAGTTGTTAGTATTGAGATTAGAGTGATCAAGTTTCGAACAACATTATTAAGCGACGGTTAGATAATAGGAACGGAGTTAGTACTAGTAATTGGTGTATCTTTGAGGGACAACCTTGTGCTTACTTGCTATATTACGCTACGATAGGTGCACTTGCCTATTGCTTCGTAGTAGGATTAAGAACAAGAATTCAATTTATTAAAACTACGATTGGTAACGATCAACTAGCAACCATGAAGGAGAGATCATCTAGAAAAGTGCTCTTATGAACTAACCAATCAATGATAGGAAGCGTCTTGTAAGACTAGCAACTTTAAAGAAAAGATTTTTTAGGAAAGCCCTCTTATGAACTGGCTAACTGATAATAGGAAGCGTCTTACAAGTCTAGTAACCTTAAAGAAGAGATTATTTAGGAAAGCGCTCTTATGAGATAGCTAATTGATAATAAGAGGTGTCTTACAAGACTAGCGACCTTAAAGAAGAAAATTCCTAGAAAAGTGCTCTTACGAGCTAACTAATCGATAATAGGAAGCATCTCACTAAACTAGCAACTTTTAAAGGAGAGTTTTATTTAGGAAAGTGCCCTATTATGGGATAACTAACCAATAGTGGGAGGCGACCTTTAAATCTTGCAACCCTAAGAGAAAGTTTAGGGAAGTATACTGTTGTGGGCTATCTGACAGTGGAAAGCATCTCTTTGGACTTGCAATCCTGAGAGAGGATATTTAGGAAAGTGCCCCATTGTGGACTAACTAACCGATAGTGGGAAGCGTCTCTTTAGACTTACAAACCTGAAGAAGAAAGTTTAGGAAAGTGCCCCATTATGGGCTAACTAACCGATAGTAGGAAATATCTTTTGAATGATGTCTGGATACATCTTAACAACCTAACATCTCTTAAAAAAATGCTTCTCGTGAGCTAATCAAATGATAATGAGAGGCATCTTTTAGACTACCCAATTTAAATGGAAAATGCGACTCATGATGATTATTTAAATGCTTACCGGCTCATTGCAGATAACAACCAAACAACCGAACCCTCGTGATAATTTGGTCCTTCTCTACTTACTCTTGTTTCAAATAAAGTGGAGAGCTTTGATGTATTTTCCTTCTTGCAAGCATGGCTCTTATGATTGTGGTGTTATCCTATGAATATACTGGATCTAATGCTCAGAATAGGTAGAATCATACCAAATTCCATTGAGTTTTATCATTATTTCATTGTTCATTATTTATTATGAGGCAATGGGTAATGCGTGTATAAAAATGATATAAGAGTTTGTTTAATGACAATTGGTCAAGATAATCGATCGTTCAGAGACATTAACTTTGCTTGTAGAAAATATGAAAAATCAAACTCGCGAAATTGTAATAATTGTTGGCATTAATGAATCTTGGCAAAATTTCAATATTCTTGCCTAGGAATAGTACATCTTAACAACATCCGTATTAATGGGGTCTCTCAATTCTGGACCATCCATTTGGGCTAATATTAAGGCCCCTCTTGATAATACTCTTTTTTACAACATATGGACCCTCATAATTTGGGGTAAACTTGCCCCTTGAATCTTGCACATTTGGGAGAACTTTTCTTAATACCAAATCTCCTTCTTTAAAACATCAAGGTCTTATTCTCTTATTGAATGCTTGGGTCATTCTTTGTTGGTAGCATTGGCCATGACACAATGCAGTGAGTCTTTTCTCATCGATCAAGTTTAGCTGATCGATCCTTTTCTTTACCCACTCGAATTCATCTAGTTATGCTTCTAAGAGAACCCTGAAGGAGGGTATTTCAATCTCAACTAGCAACACTGCCTCAGTACTGATGGGTGTCGAATCCAACAAAAATAAAACCTACTCCTAGACAATTATATGATTTGCATATAGTGGTGAGTAGGGTCGAATCCATAGGGATTGGTTAAAGATATTTCTATTCAAAGGGCATAAAGATGAAAAGAAAACGAGGGGAGGTTTTGTTTATGAATCAAAATAAAGTCAAAGCAAGATAATAGAATCGTATATTGATAAAAGCCTAGCCAAAGGAATCAAGATAGTTTAATTCAAGGAATTGATCATCGATGCAAATGTTTTCTATTCTTATTCCTAGATAAACTGGTTATGGTTATTAACAAGCTCTAACAACCTATCTCTCCGTACTTCCTCGATAACCAAGAGAAGCTCTTTGATTATTTCTTTTATCGATTAGACAACCCTAGACAAGCGCTTAGGATTTAATCTACCAATAGCATTAAAAACTAGAGAGACCACCAATTCATGCCAATAGATTATAAGATAACCTATTTAAACATGATCACCACCTCCATAACATGAATTCGATCATCTATTTTATAACCAAACATGTTATTGTGTCACTGAGACTAGAACAATCAAACAATTACGGATTTGACGTGCTAGTTGACAATATATTAACTTGCTAATTGAGTAGAAGAGCTCTATCCATACCAATCAACAAAGATAATAATGACAAAACGATCAGAAGATATATGAATATCCGAAAACAACGAATAGATTAAATACAAGTCAATTAGACCTCACAATTCATAGAGAATTAAACATCTATGACCCTTTGGCTAGAAAAGTAGCTTAGCTACTCATGTTCATCAATAAAACGAAAATAAAAAGTAGAAACATCATGAACCCGGTTGCCTGCTCTCCTCTAAGATGATCCAAGGTTCTTCAAGATCCAAAGATTAAAAAGTTGTCCTCACCCTCTAGGGTTGGTTCTATTTATATTGTTAAAGGGATGGCATGTGATCTTTTGCTAGCAAGATACGAAAATATCTTTCCTTTTCTAAGTAGATTTCGAGAAGTGAATCTTTGTTTGCCTGGCACGCCCTACCACACGGCCGTGGTCAAGTCGTGCCTTCCTCTGTGCATAATTCACGTATCATCTTCCGTGTCCAGTGTGTAGCACGGTCTTCACCACGGCTAGATCTTAGGCCGTGCCTTCCTCTGTGCATAATCAACAAGTCTTCTCCTTGGCATGTCTAGCTTCCACCACGGCTCCAAGCACGGTTTCTCCCATAGCTGACACCACGGCCGTGCCCTAAGACGTGTCTCTCTCTGTTGAAAGTCCTCATTTCCGCCTTTTCGTCCAGTATGTAACACGGTTTGCGCCATGGCCGTGCCTCAAACCGTGCTTCCGATACACGGCCGTGTATTTCAACTGTGTATCTTCCTGTTGATTCAAAACCAAGTACACGGCCGTGTACTTCAATTACACGCCCCATGTTACTTCCCTCCGGCGGTGTAAATCCTTGTCTTGATCCAAGTTGTAGATGACTTCTCTAATTTACTTGAATTAGCATCCTTGACTCCATTTAACCTGATTTATCACCATAATAGAATTAAGTACCATTTCCTTATGATTTCTATAAAATCAATAATGAATTAACACCATTTATGCTATAAGGATTGAGTATAAAATGGCTCTATCAAATTCCCCCACACTTAGACTCTTGCTTGTCCTCAAGCAATTGAATCAAATCAATTGAGAAATCTGTCATAGATTATACAAACTTTCTTTTCATCATTCCAAGCATCTATTCATTTGTAATTCATGACTTGTAATTTAATGTCTACTATTCAACCAAACTGGTTTCCTGTGATCAAATTACTATGGACAAAATTCGATAGCTAATCTAAACAAAAAAAAACTTTAATCCTCATGTTTAGCAAAAGAATTTTTATTCCAAAAGTAAATACTTAATCCACTAAGGAAAAACACCCAATTAAACTTCATTGGATATTATCAAGCATATAATCCTTGCAGTATAAAGTAAAAGCATATGGTATAAGCTCTTTGCTAGATATTCTCCCTTTTATACATCTTTGTTTTATTCAATGAATGTTCACATTCATGTTCTTTTGATTTATTCAAGCATCTATTTTGACGGGTTTTTGCCCGCTTCTTTTCATGAACTTTTGCCTTTTTCGCCCTTATCGTTATAGTGAGTTCATTGAGTCGGCAACATCCCGAGCTCATCACTCAAGTGACCAGGTTTTGAGATACCCCTACGGACTCTTCCTCACTCTAACATTCAAGTTTGAATACTCTTAACTCAATTAGTTGAATCATTGGAGTAATGGCTATGCTTGATTTTTTTTATTTTTTTTAAGTGTTATGATTGCTTTACAAACAACTTCAAAGAGTATACAGTAGCTAATATAACCTAGAAGTAAACTTGTTTATTTTTCACTTAGGGACTCGACTTACTCTTAGACTTCCAATTCTAAAGCTAAATACTAGGTAAATTTGTTTCTTAAAGATTTCACTACTTAATTTTAACCATGTATTCTAATCACAGCAGTGGGTGAGTAAAACATTTGAACAGGTCAATTTCACATTTTGTAGATGCTTATTACAACATTTAGTACAATCTCTAGATTTCATGATAATTTTGAAAAATTTGGCTTAAAATTGCTTAAGGACAAACATTCAGAGTATAAGTTAGTTCTCTATTCTCTATATTTTATTATCCTCCCCCCCACACTTAGCTTGAATAGTGTCCTCACTGTTCCTAATTTAGCACAATTGAAAAGAAATTAACAACTCAAGGAACATTAGAGAATAAGAGAAAGGAAATACTGGTACTTCCCTGGTATTGGAGTTTTCCCCTTAAACTCTGGAAAGTGTCATCTAATGATATGTATCCTTGCTACAGCTGATCCAAAGAGTTCAAAACTACACTAAAATCAAAACAAACTAAACTAAAACAAAACAAAACTAAAGCAAAACAAAACTAAAAGAATTTTTTTCTTTTTTTTTTACATAGGTTGCCTCCCATGAAGCGCCTTTCTTTAACGTCTTTGGCTAAACGTTCCTGTAATCAATCACAATACTCGGGGTGAGTTAAGCTGGTTTCGTCAATGTTACATACTTGAAATCCTTCATAGAAAAGTTTCAAGCGATGACCATTAACTTTAAAGATCTTACCAGTTTCAAGGCTGGAGATCTCAACTGCACTATGTGAAAATATGTTAGTGATAACAAAAGGACCAATCCACCGTGATTGTAGTTTGCCAGGAAACAACTTCAATCGAGAATGGTAAAGTAATACTTTTTGACCTACAGAAAAATTCTTTCAGGAAATCATTTGATCATGAAAATCTTTTGTTTTTTCCTTGTAGATTTTAGTACTCTCATACGCTTCTCTTCGAATTTCTTCGAGTTCTTATAGTTGAAGTTTTCTGTGTTCACCCGCCTCATCCATTCGCATGTTACATTGTTTTACAGCCCAATACGCCCTATGTTCCAGCACCACATGGAGATGACATGGTTTGCCAAATATTAAACGGTAAGGAGACATACCTATAGAGGTCTTGTAAGCTATCCGGTAGGCCCATAATGCATCCTCAAGTCTTGTGCTCCAATCCTTCCTGCTTGGATTGACTGTTTTTTCCATAATAGACTTGATTTCTCGATTTGAGACTTCTGCCAATCCATTGGTTTGGGGGTGGTATGCGGTGGAAGTGTGATGAGTGACCCTGTATTTTTTTAGTAGAGTTTCCACTATTCTATTACAAAAGTGTGTGCCACGATCACTGATAAGAGCCTTTGGTGTCCCGAACCTAGCAAAAATATGAGATTTAACAAAATCCACAACAACTTTAGCATCATTAGTTCGGGTCGCTTTGGCTTCCACCCATTTTGAAACATAATCCACAGCAAGAAAGATGTAAACATTACCGAAAGAAGGAGGAAAAGGACCCATAAAGTCAATACCACATATATCAAATATTTCGCAAGCAAGAATAGGAGTAAGTGGCATTTGGTCTCTATGTCCTAAGTTGCCAATCTTTTGACATCGTTCACAAGCCTTACAAAACATAAAAGAGTCACGAAACAATGTAGGCCAAAACAAACCACATCCTAATACCTTTTAAGCTGTCCTCTTAAGGCCAAAATGTCCACCACATGCATATGAGTGACAAAATTGCAAGACAGAAGGAATATTGTCTTGAGAAATACACCGTCTAATGATTTGATCAGCACAATGTTTCCACAAATATGGATCATCCCATACATAATACTTAGCATCACTTTTAATTTTATCTTTTTGAGCCCTAGACAAATCACTTGGTAATGTCTTAGTAACCAAATAATTGACAATATCAGCATACCACGGAATTGTCTTTTGAATAGAAAAGAGATACTCATCTGGAAAATCGTCTTGTATTTGTGTGGACCCTTCACTGATAGGAATTCTACTGAGGTGGTCGGCAACTAAGTTTTCCGAGTCTTTCCTATCACGTATCTCCAGATCAAACTCTTGTAATAAGAGTATCCATCGAATAAGTCTTGGTTTCGCCTCCTTCTTCGCGAGCAGGTATTTGAGAGCTGCATGATCAGAGTAAACAATTACCTTAGTACCAAGTAAATATGATCTAAATTTTTCTAATGCAAAAACAACAGTTAAGAGTTCTTTTTCCATTGCGGAATAGTTGCATTGAGCATTATCCAATGTTCTGGAAGCATAATAAATGACATGAGAAGCTCGCCCAACTTTTTGGCCAAAAACTGCTCCAACTGCATAATTGCTCGCATCACACATGATTTCAAAGGGAAGGGTCCAGTCAGGTGGTCGGATGATTGGAGCAGAAGTTAACTTATCTCTCAATGTGTCAAAAGCGTTCTTGCAGGCCTCACCGAACTCAAATGTCACTTCTTTTTGTAGCAATCGACATAGGGGTTGAGTAATCTTGGAGAAATCCTTGATGAAGCGTCAATAGAATCCTGCACTCCCAAGAAAAGACCGAATTTCCCGTACACTCACTGGGTAAGGTAAAGATTTAATCAATTCTACCTTAGCTTTATCGACTTCAAGCCCCTTAGAAGATACAATATGGCCTAGAATGAGACTCTGTTCAACCATAAAGTGACATTTTTCATAATTCAACACTAAATTCTTATCTATACATCTTTGAAGCACTTTTGTAAGGTTAGTCAAACATGAATCAAAAGAATTACCATAGACGGTGAAGTCATCCATGAAAACCTCTATAATATTCTCCACATAATCTAAAAATATACTAACCATACATCTTTGGAATGTTGCTGGAGCATTGCAGAGCCCAAAAGGCATCCTTCGATATGCAAAAGTACCGAATGGACAAGTAAAAGTAGTCTTCTCTTGATCTTCCGGTGCCACTGGAATTTGATGAAAACCTGAATAACCATCAAGACAACAATAGTGAGAATGGCCAACCAAACGTTCAAGCATCTGATCAAGAAAAGGAAGAGGGAAGTGGTCCTTCCAAGTTGACGCATTTAACTTCCTGTAATCAACACAAACCCTCCATCCATTCTGAACCCGAGTAGGAATTAACTCACCATCAGAGTTTTCAATCACAATTAAGCCCGTTTTCTTTGGAACAACTTGGATTGGACTTACCCACTTGCTGTCGGAAATTGGATAGATCATACCTACATCAAGAAGTTTCAAGATCTCTTTCTTAACTACTTCCATCATAGGTGGATTCAAACAACGCTGAACTTCCCTTGAAGGTTTGCAATTATCTTCCATCAAAATCTTGTGCATGCAGGTGGAGGGGCTTAGTCCTTTGATATCAGCTATGGACCATCCAATGGCTTCTTTGTACTCTCTCAACACCCGAATCAACTTTTCTTCTTCTAAAGTACTTAGCTTTTTGGAGACTATCACAACAAGAGTCTCCTTTTCTCCTAAGAAAATATACTTTAGATGTTCGGGTAGGGGTTTTAATTCTAGCTTTGGTGCCTGTACAATAGAAGGAAGAAGTTTTGTGTTAGAAGGGGGTAAATGAATGTAGGACACATCATACCTGATAGGTTTTAATGATTCCAACTCCCAAATCTTGTCCTGTAAATCAGAGGATATTACAAGCTTTTCCTTAAGAGTTTTCAAAGCATGAATAGTAAGACTCCTATTAAGTACAACTTTCAACTCATCGTCGTCTATCAAATCAAATGTAGCTTGTGTTAATGGGTCAATAACATCCACAACAAAAACAGGAGAGATATCACTAGAATATTTCATGGCATCATAAATGTTAAATTTAATCACTTCACCATCGAATTCCATAGTGAGGTTACCATCATGTACATCGATTTTTGTTCTAGATGTCTTAAGAAATGGTCTCCCTAATAATATCATCGATGAATTACGAGAATCATCATTCTCCATGTCAAGCATGTAAAAATCTGCGGGGAAAACCAAACCATTAACTTGTACTAAAACATCTTCTAGAACTCCCTCAGGATAAACATTGGACCTATCAGCAAATTGAACAATAACACCTGTTTCCTTCAGGGGGCCAACATTTAAACATTGATAAACAGACAGAGGCATAACATTGATTGAAGCTCCTAAATCACACATAGCTTTAGTAATTCCAAGATTACCTATTTTGCAAGGAATAGTAAACATACCTGGATCCTTACATTTAGGAGGAAGCTTCTTCTGAAGAATAGCTGAAACATTCTCACCTACACTAATCTTTTCATTACCTTTCAGCTTTCTTTTGTTAGTCCACAATTCTTTAAGAAATTTAGCATAACGAGGTACTTGCTTAATTGCATCCAGCAAAGGAATGTTTACCTCAACTTTATGAAAAGTATCAAGAATCTCTTTTTCTTCAGCTTCATTCTTGGATTTTGCTAGTCTGGAAGGGAAAGGAGGTGCTGTTGTCATGACCTTTGGTGGTTCAATGAGGGGTCCTTTGATCTGATTGTTCTGCTAGCATGGAGTTGCAGTTTCTTTCTCAGTCTCTTCCTCAGGATTAATTCGGTGTCCCTTCTCATTTGATCCCTGCAATTTCCTTCCACTTCTCAAGGTAATTGCATTAGCACTTTTCTTTGGATTTGTGACGGTTTGAGAAGGTAACTTACCTTGAGTTTCCGACCTATTTATAGAAGAAGCAAGTTAACTTACCTGATTTTCCAAGTTGTGGATGCTCTGCTTTGTCTCATCCTGAAATTGTTTTGTATTAACGGCAAGTGATTTAACAATTTCCTCAAGGGACATACCTGAAGTGGAAGGAGCCTGTGATACTTGGTTTGATGGCTTAGGTTGGAATTGTTGGAAGTTTTGTGGTTTATTGCCATATCTGAAGTTAGGATGATCCCTCCATCCGGGATTGTAAGTATTTGAATAGGGATCATACTTCCTCTGTGGTTGTCCTGGAAATCCGCCTACAGCATTGGCGTGTTCATGGTTGTCATCTTGCAATGTGGGGCACATGTCGGTCGGATGATTAGGAGCAGCACAAATTCCACAAGCCTTCACCTGCTGGGTATTTCCAAGAGCTAGCTGCTGCACAAGGGAGGTTAGGTTAGAAATTTGATGTTCAAGGTTAGAAACACTTACCTCATTTACCTTCCTTGAAGATGTATCATGCCTATACCCAAATTGTTGCGAATTGGCAGCCATAATGGAGATCAATTCCCTAGCTTGACCAGGGGTTTTGTTTACTATGGCGCCTCCACTTAAAGCATCCATCATCTTCCTCTCCATCGGAAGTAGGCCTTCGTAAAAATATTGGATGAGGAGTTGTTCAGATATCCCATGTTGTGGGCAGCTTGCACACAGTTGCTTGAACCTCCCCCAATACTCATGAAGAATCTCGGTGTCCCTCTATTTGATACCACAAATTTCTCTTCTTATACCAGCGGCTCTGGAAGCGGGGAAGAATTTATCCAAGAAGAGTCTCACCATATCAGTCCATGTGGTTATAGAACCTGGAGGCAAATAAAACAACCAATCTTTAGCTTTAGTACTTAAAGAAAATGGAAAAGCACGTAGCTTGATTTGATCGTCGGTTATTCCTTGCGGCCTCATACTAGAACACACTATATGAAACTCTTTCAAATGTTTATGAGGATCTTCATTCTCAAGACCATGAAAGGTGGGTAGCAGATGTATCAACCCAGATTTTAACTCGAATTCCACAGCTAGTTCGGGGTAGTGAATACAAAGTGGTTGTTGATTCACATCCGGTGCAGCCAACTCCCTTAAGGTTCTCTCGGGATTTGCCATATTGTCTTCTTTTTCTGAATCAAGGGATGAATCAGACAAATCCGATGCTAAGTTCAGTCTAGTGGATGATCTAGCTTCTTGTCACAGCCTCTTTAGAGTCTTCTCAATCTCCGGATTATAAGTTAGTTCACCTGTCTGAGAAGAACGAGTCATACAAGAATAGAAATAAATTTGACACCAATCCCCGGCAACGGCGCCAAAATTTAATGGGTGTCGAATCCAACAAAAATAAACCTACTCCTAGACAATTATATGATTTGCATATAGTGGTGAGTAGGGTCGAATCCACAGGGATTGGTTAAAGATATTTCTATTCAAAAGGCATAGAGATGAAAAGAAAATGAGGGGGGGGGGGGGGGGGGGTGTTTGTTTATGAATCAAAATAAAGTCGAAGCAAGATAATAGAATCGTATATTGATAAAAGCCTAGCCAAAGGAATTAAGATAGTTTAATTCAAGGAATTGATCATCGATGCAAATGTTTTCTATTCTTATTCCTAGATAAACTGGTTATGGTTATTAACAAGCTCTAACAACCTATCTCTCCGTACTTCCTCGATAACCAAGAGAAGCTCTTTGATTATTTCTCTTATCGATTAGACAACCCCAGACAAGCGCTTAGGATTTAATCTACAAATAGCATTAAAAACTAGAGAGACCACCAATTCATGCCAGTAGATTATAAGATAACCTATTTAAACATGATCACACACCTCCATAACATGAATTCGATCATCTATTTTATAACCAAACATGTTATTGTGTCACTGAGACAAACAATCAAACAATTACGGATTTGACGTGCTAGTTGACAATATATTAACTTGCTAATTGAGTAGAAGAGCTCTATTCATACCAATCAATAAAGATAATAATGACAAAACGATCAGAAGATATATGAATATCCGAAAACAACGAATAGATTAAATACAAGTCAATTAGACCTCACAATTCGTGGAGAATTAAACATCTATGACCCTTTGGCTAGAAAAGTAGCTTAGCTACTCATGTTCATCAATAAAACGAAAATAAAAAGTAGAAACATCATGAACCCGGTTGCCTGCTCTGCCTCTAAGATGATCCAAGGTTCTTCAAGATCCAAAGATTAAAAAGTTGTCCTCACCCTCTAGGGTTGGTTCTATTTATATTGTTAGAGGGATGGCATGTGATCTTTTGCTAGCAGGATACGAAAATATCTTTCCTTTTCCAAGTAGATTTCGAGAAGTGAATCTTCGTCTGCCTGGCACGCCCTATCACACGGCTGTGGGTCAAGCCGTGCCTTCCTCTGTGCATAATTCACGTATCATCTTCCGTGTCCAGTGTGTAGCACGGTCTTCACCACGGCTAGATCTTAGGCCGTACCTTCCTCTGTGTATAATCAACGAGTCTTCTCCTTGGCACGTCTAGCTTCCACCACGGCTCCAAGCATGGTTTCTCCCATAGCTGACACCACGGCCGTGCCCTAAGACGTGTCTCTCTCTGTTGAAAGTCCTCATTTCCGCCTTTTCGTCCAGTATGTAACACGGTTTGCGCCATGGCCGTGCCTCAAACCGTGCTTCCGATACACGGCCGTGTATTTCAACCGTGTATCTTCCTGTTGATTCAAAACCAAGTACACGGCCGTGTACTTCAATTACACGCCCATGTACTTCCCTCCAGCGGTGTAAATCCTTGTCTTGATCCAAGTTGTAGATGACTTCTCTAATTTACTTGAATTAGCATCCTTGACTCCATTTAACCTGATTTATCACCATAATAGAATTAAGTACCATTTCCTTATGATTTCTATAAAATCAATAATGAATTAACACCATTTATGCTATAAGGATTGAGTATAAAATGGCTCTATCAAGTACCATATACCAAAGAATATAGGGTAACTCCAATAGATGTTTGAATTGAAGTTCTGTAGGCCATGAGGGCAAATGGTAGCATCTTGTGCCAATCTTTATAAGTGATGGTCATTTTGTCAACAATTCTCTTAATGTTCTTGTTGGCTGCTTCTACTACCCCATTCATCTAAGGTCGGTACAAAGTTGAATTTCTATGGTTTATCTTGAATTGTTGACACAAACTCTGTCATCAATTTATTGTTGAAGTTGGTGCCATTATCGGTGATGATTGATTCAGGAACTCCATATCGAGCTATTATGTCTCTTTTCATGAATCGTACTATTACTCTTTGGTGCACATAGCATATGACGAGGCTTCTACCCATTTGGTGAAATAATCAATAGCTACTAGTACGAATCTATGACCATTGGATGCTTTTGGATAATTGGCCCGATAATGCCGATTCCCCACACAGAGAACGGCTATGGTGCAAATAATGAATAAAGTTCTTTACGTGGAGCATTTATTTTGTTAATATAGACTTGACACAAGTGACAGTACTTAACATATTTGATATAATCTGATTCCATCGTCAACCAATAGTAGCCCATCCTCATGATTTTTTTAGGCAAGCATGTGTCCGTTCATGTAAGGTCCACATACTCCTTCATGCACTTCTTTCATCAGTTCACCTGCCTCTCTTTTGTCCACACATCTCAACAACGTGGTGTCAGGTGATCTTCTATAAAGCACAGACCCACTTAATAAGAAATGGCTTGCTAACCTTCTGAGTGTTCTTTAGTCATTTTTTCTAGCCATTTCAGGATAGTTATCTTCTTAGAGGAAAGTTTTCATATCGTAGTACTAGGGCTTATCATTTTGCGCTTTCTTGATTACCAGACAGTGGACGAACCTATTTTCAATTTCTATTTTCAATAGTTGGACTTCGACTCCCCTTGTTATTTGAATCATAGATGCTAATGTGATGAGGGCATCTGCAAACTAATTTTGAGTCTTCGGGATGTCTATGAAGGTAACTTCCTCGAATTCGTCCATCAGCTTTGTCAAATGTTGTTTGATATGGCACCGATTTAGGGTTTTTAGTTTTGTATTCTCGTCGTGTTTGTAATATGATGAGTGAGGAATCTCGGTATACATCCAATTCATGGATTCCCATATGGCAAGCCATTTTGAGATCGAGGATGCACACCTCGTACTTTGCAATATTATTAATATACGAAAATGTGAGTCTCGTTGCTAAGGGGAATTGTGTTCCTTCTGGTGATATCAACACTACCCTAACCCCATAGCCAAATACATTGGTAACTCCGTCAAAGAACATTTTCCATTTAAGGTTTTGCTCTGTCTTGTATTCTTTTGCTGGCTTACCCTCTGCTATCAGTATATTTTCATTAAGGAATTGGGCCTGCGATTCTTGGCAATCCTCCTCAATTGGGTGTTCTGCCAACTGATCAACTAATGATTGCCCTTTCATCGAATTTTGATTTATATATGTGATATCAAATTTTGATAGGAGCATTTGCCATTTGGAGATTTTTCCTAACAAAACAGGCTTCTCTGCTAAGTATTTCAAAGGATCATGTCTCATTAATAATTCAATAGGATAGTAGAGCATGTACTATCTCAACCGATACATAACCCAAACCAATGCACAGCAAGTCTTTTCTATTTCAGAATACCTTTATTCCCCTTCTGTGAACTTTTTACTCAGGTAATATATGAACCATTCCCTTCCTTCTTCGTCTTTTTGCCCTAGTATACACCCCATGAATTCAAGGAGTATCGTGAGATACAAAAATAAGGGTTTTCCTTGTTTTGGGACTACTAAGACTAGGGGATTGGTAAAGTAATCCTTGATCTTTTTGAATGCTTTTTCGCATTCATCATCCCATTCTACTGTGGTGTTCTTTCTTAGTAGACGGAATAGTGGACGACACTTATCTGTGAGTTATGAGATGAAACGACCTATATAATTCAAACTTCCCTATAAACCTCTTACCTCCTTGATAGTGTATGGAGAGGACATTTCCAATATGGCCTTTACTTTGTCAAGGTCAATTTTAATACCTTCTCGGCTTACGATAAACCCTAACAATTTGCCGGTTGTGACCCTAAAAGTATATTTTTTGGGGTTTAACTTTAGCCAAAACATTCTCAATCGCTTGAATAATTTTCTTAAGATGACCGCATGGCTTTCTTCTCTTTTAGATTTAGCTATCATATCATCGACGTATACTTTAACTTCTTGATGCATCATGTCATGAAGTATCGTGACCATAGTTCTTTAGTATGTAGCCCCAGCATTCTTCAACCGAAAGGCAAAACTTTGTAACAGAAAGTTTCCCATGTTGTGATAAAGGTTGTCTTGGTCTTATCTTATTCTGCCATTTTTATCTAGTTATATCTTGAGAAACCATCCATAAACGAGAAGAGATGATTTCCTACGGTATTATCTACCAAGACATCTATATAAGGTAAAGGGAAGTTGTCTTTAGGTGTAGCTTGGTTCAAGTCTCGGAATTCTACGCATACTCGTACTTTCCCATTCTTCTTTAGAACAGGGGCTACCCACTCTGGGTAGTCGAATACCTCAATGAACCTAACTTCTAACAACTTCTTAACTTCCTCTTTAATTTTTAATAAGATGTCAGGCCTAAATCTTCTCAATTTTTGTTTTTTAGGTTTGAAATCTTCTCTCGTTGGTAGCTTGTGAACTACTATTGATTGATCAAGTCTTAGCATGTTGCCATACGACCAGGCGAATACATCTACATATTCAGTTAATAGCTCAGTTACCTCACACTTTTGCTCACTACTCAAGTTAGCCCCAATTTTAAGGTTTTTGGGCTCTTTTTTAGTTCTTAGATTAACTGTCTCCATTGGCTAGTCAATTGAGATTTTACCTTGTTCATGTTTTCGCTAACTTTCTTCTATCGCTTCGTGGTTAATAATATCGCTTCCAACGGCTGACCCAGTAGTGTCAGAAACGATATCAATATTTTCATTACTTACCTACGCGAAATGTCCCTAACATTCGATGGTATTGAATCTGTGGGGAAAGTGAGGCGAGAGTGTATAAGTAAAAGAAATAACCTGCAATTTTATTGATATTTATTGAAAAGTTTAAATAGTAATGAAATGATAACCACAACGAAATTTGTTTGTGATTGTTGCCTATTTCAAGCTGACCTAGTGCTATTCAGAGGATAAGAAAACCAGTTATTAAGAGTTGGATGTCGACTGGATACGTGAGAGGCTAAGCCCTCATTACTGGTACCAGCTTGGATTATTCCCGACTCTTGAGTGATAGCTGGCCACGAAAAAATTTTGTTGAAGGGGTGGAAAATGCATCTAGGTGTCATTCAGCTTCTCTCTCCTTCTACCTCTGACACATCTTACTTAAGCTTCTTTTTTTAAGGTAAGAACGTACCCTAGTCAAACGTCTCTTGCTGCCCCTCTTTGCTCATGACCATGCCTACTTCATCAAACATTTGGAGCCCTAAATCCTAAAGACCATCCTCCCCAATGTAGGGTTATAGTTGTTTCCTTATAGATGGCATAGTCCTATTCACCCAATACGGTGATTATCTGACCATTCGTTGTGAACTTGACCTTCTGGTGGAGACTCAAAGGTATGGCTCCTGTAGTGTGTATCCATGGCCTTCCCAGTAGTAGATTGAAAGACCTTAGTATGTAGAGGACTTGAAATGAGATGCTGAACACTTGTGGGCCAATTTCTACCAGTAAGGTGATTTCCCCCACTATCTCCCTTGGAACAGTCGAAAGCTCTAATCAATGTTGAACTTAGCTTGATATTGCTCATGTCAACCCCTAATAGAGGGAAGATCCATTGTCTATGAGGACTCTAGAGACTATTGTGTCCTTACATTTTACCACTATGAAAAGTGGTTTTATGTGTTGATCTCCGTCTTCTCCTAGTTCTTTAGGGGAGAAAGATACTTGATCGATAGTGAAGATTGAATCCACAACATGGCTTAGTCTTTCTGTTGCAATGCCTTCTGGTACCCTAACTTGTTTAAGCACTCTGAAGAGTGCTTCTCAGTGAGGCTCGAATGTCGTGAGAAGGCACATAAGTGATATTTAGGCTGGAACTAACTTTATTGAGCTGCTCTATGATCTTGTACTCACTCGATTTGATCATTTTCGTGAACAGGGGGAGCCCTTCTTCTTCTTATTTATCCAATTCAGTGGTAGGCTCTTTGGCAGAGGTCTTGTTTTTAAGATCATAAACCTTTCACGAACGGGTGATTCCTTTTATAATAGAAGATTTTTTCTAATTAAGGGCCCGATAGTCAAACGGTGCTACTTTATACTTTTCTGAGGGTATTGGGACATTAAACACATATCTTTTCTTTGGGACCTTCACTTCCATTTCTTGGCCCTCATAACACCTTATAACTATCGGCTTTGAGTCCGATTTGATCATGTTCACGGAGTCATTTTTCCCCCTTGGTAGGTTGTCCTCCTTTTCAAATTCAGGTCCCCACCTATTAGGTAGCCCATAAGCTGTTGAGGTAAATGAATAATTTACTAGATATTCAAACCTCCCATGTGATTCACCTAAGGTGCCGACTATTGGATCTCTTACCAACTACCTCTTTTTATCTATGATCTAGGGGCTTTATCTGAGACTTTGCGTGGGTAACTTGTTCGATGTGTTGTTGTCTCTACTGGTTTTAGGGGGTCCTTTGATTTAGGGTTTCGGCCCTTCAAATGTGATCATGTTAACTGTAAGTTTATGGTTGGGTAGGAGATCAATGTTGACTTTAGGTGTTGGTGCATTGACGAAATCCAACTACATTATCCCTACGTCAATTAGATCTTGGATTTTATTTTAGAGTCTCCAACATCTATCTGTAGAATGTCCTTCCTGCCCCATGTGATACTCACATTTGAGGTTGGGATCGAAATTCCTTACCTGTATCGATCGTTGGGGATCTCAAAGCTAATCAGATTATCTACTCATAATCGAGCAAAAACCTGGCTGAGCAGGATAGGTATTGGAGTAAACTATCTTGCGGCTCTCGTAGCTTGGGTCTGATTCACCGGTGATTGCTAGATTGAGGTGTTCGTTGCTTAGAACGTTATACGAGACCAAAATCTGTCAACCCTACTTGAATTAACCATACTAATGATAGACTCTTTGGCTTTGCTGCTCCCCATAGGTCTTAGAGATGATGCAACTCTGGGAGAGTCGACAATTTGGAGTTTTCTAGATGTAATGGCATTTCTCTATCCGGTATCCTACTGCTACTAACTCCACAAAGCTGGATGATGTCTATCCCACTAGATGTGTGAAATAAGTCTTTTCTAGTGTATTCACAAATATGAATGTCAACTCCTTCTCTAAAATTGGGGTCAACACCCTGGCAGCTTAAGCCCTCTAACGTTAGGCGTATTCTTTGAAGGACTCGTTGTACCTCTTCCATAGGCTTCCTAGATCCATTACTAAAGGGGCAACCTCGATGTTGAACTTCTATTGCTTGTAAAATGCACGAGTGAGTTTATCCCATGTGTTGACTTGATTAAGGTCTAACTGTGCATACCAGATGAGAGTGGAACCCATGAGGCTATCTTAGAAATTTTGCACCATGAGTTGGTCATATTGTGCGTATTTGCTCATTTTCCACATGTATAGCCTTGTGTACATCTTAAGACAACCAATACCATTATACTTTTCAAATTCTGGGACCTTAAAACTTCTCTGGATAGGCTTCTTCCCCACAAACTAGTAGACTAGTGATGTCGGTTTGCTCAAAACTATCAGGTCCTTCCAAAGTCTTCATCTCTTCAACCAACTATTGGAAGAGCTTCTTTTCTATTTCCTTTTGTATATCCTCCATTTCCTTTTTTATGTCATTCGAGGTTGGATCGAGATTGACTTTTGATTCATATTTGAATGCAGGGTTGAGATAGTAGTTGATTTCCTCATATTCTGGTGGTTGATTCTCTACTACCTTTCCCTTTTGAGCTCTTGAATGCTTCTCTAAATAGGTTGGGTGGTACGAATGAGGCCAATGCTTTTAATCAAGAGTCAGACTTGTGTAACCAATTGTCGGACCGTTTTTCTAAGGATACGATCCTTGGATCTAAGGCAGCATTTGTGTTGATGTTGTCATAATGCTCATTATTGTTGCCACTATTAGCCATCTTAGTTTTGGAGCGGGTGTAATTGGACTCCTTAGAGGGTTTGGTTGTTTAGGAGCTATCTTTGATACCTAGTAAGCATTTACTTAGCTGATGTATGCTTATAAATATGATGCATCTATCACATAGATGTAGAAGGAAATGGGGCCAGCATTTGATTAATGATGTAATACTAAAATTTTATTAATATTGCAAACTTGGAGTTCAGTACTTTGAAACATAAAAAAGAAAAGAAAACAATATTTGTCTATCCTTCTAATTCTTAGCCTTCTTCTTCTTTGGCTACATAGGTGTTGATTCTCCATTGACGACGACTTCTAATGCTCAAACTCTCACTTGAGCCTTCTCCAATTGAGCTTCCAAGGCTTTGTTTCTTCGGTTAAACTCCTTGAATCTACTCTCCATACGTCTTTTTTATTGTCCGCGGCCTCAAAGTAGACTTC
>JBBMOL010000500.1:0-10506 GCA_037954665.1 Laguncularia racemosa | reverse complement strand
AAATCTACAAGGAAAAAACAAAAGATTTTCATGATCAAATGATTTCTGAAAGAATTTTTCTGTAGGTCAAAAAAGTATTACTTTACCTTTTCTCGATTGAAGTTGTTTCCTGGCAAACTACAATCACGGTGGATTGGTCCTTTTGTTATCACTAACATATTTTTCACATAGTGCAGTTGAGATCTCCAGCCTTGAAACTGGTAAGATCTTTAAAGTTAATGGTCATCGCTTGAAACTTTTCTATGAAGGATTTCAAGTATGTAACATTGAAGAAACCAGCTTAACTCACCCCGAGTATTGTGATTGATTACAAGAACGTTTAGCCAAAGACGTTAAAGAAAGGCGCTTCATGGGAGGCAACCCATGTCAAAAAAAAAAGAAAAAAATTCTTTTAGTTTTGTTTTGCTTTAGTTTTGTTTTGTTTTAGTTTAGTTTGTTTTGATTTTAGTGTAGTTTTGAACTCTTTGGATCAGCTGTAGCAAGGATACATATCATTAGATGACACTTTCCAAAGTTTAAGGGGAAAACTCCAATACCAGGGAAGTACCAGTATTTCCTTTCTCTTATTCTCTAATGTTCCTTGAGTTGTTAATTTCTTTTCAATTGTGCTAAATTAGGAACAGTGAGGACACTTTCAAGCTAAGTGTGGGGGGGAGGATAAAAAAATATAGAGAATAGAGAACTAACTTATACTCTGAATGTTTGTCCTTAAGCAATTTTAAGCCAAATTTTTCAAAATTATCATGAAATCTAGAGATTGTACTAAATGTTGTAATAAGCATCTACAAAATGTGAAATTGACTTGTTCAAATGTTTTACTCACCCACTGCTGTGATTAGAATACATGGTTAAAATTAAGTAGTGAAATCTTTAAGAAACAAATTTACCTAGTATTTAGCTTTAGAATTGGAAGTCTAAGAGTAAGTCGAGTCCCTAAGTGAAAAATAAACAAGTTTACTTCTAGGTTATATTAGCTACTTATACTCTTTGAAGTTGTTTGTAAAGCAATCATAACACTTAAAAAAAAATAAAAAAAATCAAGCATAGCCATTACTCCAATGATTCAACTAATTGAGTTAAGAGTATTCAAACTTGAATGTTAGAGTGAGGAAGAGTCCGTAGGGGTATCTCAAAACCTGGTCACTTGAGTGATGAGCTCGGGATGTTGCCGACTCAATGAACTCACTATAAGATAAGGGCGAAAAAGGCAAAAGTTCATGAAAAGAAGCGGGCAAAAACCCGTCAAAATAGATGCTTGAATAAATCAAAAGAACATGAATGTGAACATTCATTGAATAAAACAAAGATGTATAAAAGGGAGAATATCTAGCAAAGAGCTTATACCATATGCTTTTACTTTATACTGCAAGGATTATATGCTTGATAATATCCAATGAAGTTTAATTGGGTGTTTTTCCTTAGTGGATTAAGTATTTACTTTTGGAATAAAAATTCTTTTGCTAAACATGAGGATTAAAGTTTTTTTTTGTTTAGATTAGCTATCGAATTTTGTCCATAGTAATTTGATCACAGGAAACCAGTTTGGTTGAAAAGTAGACATTAAATTACAAGTCATGAATTACAAATGAATAGATGCTTGGAATGATGAAAAGAAAGTTTGTATAATCTATGACAGATTTCTCAATTGATTTGATTCAATTGCTTGAGGACAAGCAAGAGTCTAAGTGTGGGGGAAATTTGATAGAGCCATTTTATACTCAATCCTTATAGCATAAATGGTGTTAATTCATTATTGATTTTATAGAAATCATAAGGAAATGGTACTTAATTCTATTATGGTGATAAATCAGGTTAAATGGAGTCAAGGATGCTAATTCAAGTAAATTAGAGAAGTCATCTACAACTTGGATCAAGACAAGGATTTACACCGCCGGAGGGAAGTACATGGGCGTGTAATTGAAGTACACGGGCGTGTATTGAAGTACACGGCGTGTACTTGGTTTTGAATCAACAGGAAGATACACAGTTGAAATACACGGCCGTGTATCGGAAGCACGGTTTGAGGCACGGCCATGGCGCAAAACCGTGTTACATACTGGACGAAAAGGCGGAAATGAGGACTTTCAACAGAGAGAGACACGTCTTAGGGCACGGCCGTGGTGTCAGCCATGGGAGAAACCGTGCTTGGAGCCGTGGTGGAAGCTAGACATGCCAAGGAGAAGACTTGTTGATTATGCACAGAGGAAGGCACGGCCTAAGATCTAGCCGTGGTGAAGACCGTGCTACACACTGGACACGGAAGATGATACGTGAATTATGCACAGAGGAAGGCACGACTTGACCTACGGCCGTGTGGTAGGGCGTGCCAGGCAAACAAAGATTCACTTCTCGAAATCTACTTAGAAAAGGAAAGATATTTTCGTATCTTGCTAGCAAAAGATCACATGCCATCCCTTTAACAATATAAATAGAACCAACCCTAGAGGGTGAGGACAACTTTTTAATCTTTGGATCTTGAAGAACCTTGGATCATCTTAGAGGCAGAGCAGGCAACCGGGTTCATGATGTTTCTACTTTTTATTTTCGTTTTATTGATGAACATGAGTAGCTAAGCTACTTTTCTAGCCAAAGGGTCATAGATGTTTAATTCTCCTACGAATTGTGAGGTCTAATTGATTTGTATTTAATCTATTCGTTGTTTTCGGATATTCATATATCTTCTGATCGTTTTGTCATTATTATCTTTGTTGATTGGTATGGATAGAGCTCTTCTACTCAATTAGCAAGTTAATATATTGTCAACTAGCACGTCAAATCCGTAATTGTTTGATTGTTCTAGTCTCAGTGACACAATAACATGTTTGGTTATAAAATAGATGATCGAATTCATGTTATGGAGGTGTGTGATCATGTTTAAATAGGTTATCTTATAATCTATTGGCATGAATTGGTGGTCTCTCTAGTTTTTAATGCTATTGGTAGATTAAATCCTAAGCGCTTGTCTAGGGTTGTCTAATCGATAAAAGAAATAATCAAAGAGCTTCTCTTGGTTATCGAGGAAGTACGGAGAGATAGGTTGTTAGAGCTTGTTAATAACCATAACCAGTTTATCTAGGAATAAGAATAGAAAACATTTGCATCGATGATCAATTCCTTGAATTAAACTATCTTGATTCCTTTGGCTAGGCTTTTATCAATATACGATTCTATTATCTTGCTTTGACTTTATTTTGATTCATAAACAAAACCTCCCCTCGTTTTCTTTTCATCTTTATGCCCTTTGAATAGAAATATCTTTAACCAATCCCTATGGATTCGACCCTACTCACCACTATATGCAAATCATATAATTGTCTAGGAGTAGGTTTTATTTTTGTTGGATTCGACACCCATCAGTACTGAGGCAGTGTTGCTAGTTGAGATTGAAATACCGTCCTTCAGGGTTCTCTTAGAAGCATAACTAGATGAATTCGAGTGGGTAAAGAAAAGGATCGATCAGCTAAACTTGATCGATGAGAAAAGACTCACTGCATTGTGTCATGGCCAATGCTACCAACAAAGAATGACCCAAGCATTCAATAAGAGAATAAGACCTTGATGTTTTAAAGAAGGAGATTTGGTATTAAGAAAAGTTCTCCCAAATGTGCAAGATTCAAGGGGCAAGTTTACCCCAAATTATGAGGGTCCATATGTTGTAAAAAAGAGTATTATCAAGAGGGGCCTTAATATTAGCCCAAATGGATGGTCCAGAATTGAGAGACCCCATTAATACGGATGTTGTTAAGATGTACTATTCCTAGGCAAGAATATTGAAATTTTGCCAAGATTCATTAATGCCAACAATTATTACAATTTCGCGAGTTTGATTTTTCATATTTTCTACAAGCAAAGTTAATGTCTCTGAACGATCGATTATCTTGACCAATTGTCATTAAACAAACTCTTATATCATTTTTATACACGCATTACCCATTGCCTCATAATAAATAATGAACAATGAAATAATGATAAAACTCAATGGAATTTGGTATGATTCTACCTATTCTGAGCATTAGATCCAGTATATTCATAGGATAACACCACAATCATAAGAGCCATGCTTGCAAGAAGGAAAATACATCAAAGCTCTCCACTTTATTTGAAACAAGAGTAAGTAGAGAAGGACCAAATTATCACGAGGGTTCGGTTGTTTGGTTGTTATCTGCAATGAGCCGGTAAGCATTTAAATAATCATCATGAGTCGCATTTTCCATTTAAATTGGGTAGTCTAAAAGATGCCTCTCATTATCATTTGATTAGCTCACGAGAAGCATTTTTTTAAGAGATGTTAGGTTGTTAAGATGTATCCAGACATCATTCAAAAGATATTTCCTACTATCGGTTAGTTAGCCCATAATGGGGCACTTTCCTAAACTTTCTTCTTCAGGTTTGTAAGTCTAAAGAGACGCTTCCCACTATCGGTTAGTTAGTCCACAATGGGGCACTTTCCTAAATATCCTCTCTCAGGATTGCAAGTCCAAAGAGATGCTTTCCACTGTCAGATAGCCCACAACAGTATACTTCCCTAAACTTTCTCTTAGGGTTGCAAGATTTAAAGGTCGCCTCCCACTATTGGTTAGTTATCCCATAATAGGGCACTTTCCTAAATAAAACTCTCCTTTAAAAGTTGCTAGTTTAGTGAGATGCTTCCTATTATCGATTAGTTAGCTCGTAAGAGCACTTTTCTAGGAATTTTCTTCTTTAAGGTCGCTAGTCTTGTAAGACACCTCTTATTATCAATTAGCTATCTCATAAGAGCGCTTTCCTAAATAATCTCTTCTTTAAGGTTACTAGACTTGTAAGACGCTTCCTATTATCAGTTAGCCAGTTCATAAGAGGGCTTTCCTAAAAAATATTTTCTTTAAAGTTGCTAGTCTTACAAGACGCTTCCTATCATTGATTGGTTAGTTCATAAGAGCACTTTTCTAGATGATCTCTCCTTCATGGTTGCTAGTTGATCGTTACCAATCGTAGTTTTAATAAATTGAATTCTTTTCTTAATCCTACTACGAAGCAATAGGCAAGTGCACCTATCGTAGCGTAATATAGCAAGTAAGCACAAGGTTGTCCCTCAAAGATACACCAATTACTAGTACTAACTCCGTTCCTATTATCTAACCGTCGCTTAATAATGTTGTTCGAAACTTGATCACTCTAATCTCAATACTAACAACTCACTAACAACAATGGTTCTGAAGATTTATCAATTAACAAGAGCAACCTAGATCTTATTCTACTCCTTCTCTATCATGTAATTCATTAGATTTATGAAGATTGTCATAATTGACTTCTTCTACTGTCGAATTCTCTAGTCAAGTTAACTACTTTCTCAAGTATATTAACCTATCTAATCTTAGGTTTATCAAATAGGATCTTTCCTTAGTTAATAGCAACCTAGAATTGCATAAAGCACATAAATTCGCATCAAAATAATCGATGTAAACAGAAGACTCTTGTTTCCTATCTCTAGAAGAACAATCAAATCTCATTAATTGCATTAGATCTAATCATATGAGCAATTTCTCAATTAACTAATGTGATATCACGCATAAATTCATATTCCGGGTCTATGAATCTAAGAAACAATTGAAGAACATGCAATTAATCATAAGAAAGTCAGCAACTTTGCATTAAAGATCAAATCTTTATCACATGATAGAGAAGTTTCAAATAAAATCTAGATCTAGGGTCTACTCCTCCATAAATTTGACAAGAGAAACACAATTACTAGAAGAATAGACAAAGTTCATGGTCACAACCCTTAAAGATAAAATCTTTTTCTTCGTGGGTCTTCAATCTCCCTTGGAATGACAAAATCTTCTTTCCCTTGCTATTATGAGAGTGAGAGAAAATGAAGAATTCGTAACCCCCCTCTCTAGGGCGAACTGAAGGTCTATTTATACATGTACCCTGATTGGATATATACACAACCGGATACACAAGTAGTGTATCTCATGCTTGCTTCCAGGTGTCCTTATGTGAAAATACACGAGCAAGTACATGGGAGTGTACATTGGTCGTGTATTTGAAACGACATCGAATAGAAGCAAAACTTAGATACACAAGCAAAGTACATGGGCGTGTACTTTGCTCGTGTACTTTTCAGAAATCCGCTTCAGTATACACAAGTAAAACAGCAAAGTGCATGAGCGTGTATCTTGCTTGTGTACTTTCCAGAAATCAGCTTCAATATACACAAGCAAAATAGAAAAGTGCATGGGCGTGTATCTTGCTTGTGTACTTTCCAGAATTTTTTTTCTTCACATGTAATGTATCCAATTCCTTCCAAACTTGCTCTGGCTCTTCAAAACTCCTTCCCTTAGCTCCAAAATACTCTAGAAGATCCTGAAATTAACATTCATTCCATTAAGCACCATTTTCTTCAACAAATCATCTAAAAATTCAACAATAAAGCACAATTTCATTACTCTAGATAAGGGTATTTTGCGACTTATCACTAGTCTAATGGGACGCTTTCTATTATCAATTAGTCAGCTCATAAGAACACTTTTCTAGATGATCTCTCCCTCCAGGTTACTAGTTTGGTGGGATGCTTCTTTGTCTAAGGCCACTCCCCAAAGAGTATTAATCACCTTAAACTGATCAGTTTTTTGCAACATGGGATCATTAGCTCATGGAGTGTTTTCCTTACTCAAACAGATAATTAACACAACTCCCTAGTAGAACTAGGTTTAAATAGCCAGCCAACTATGGCGTTATCTATTCGGTCTATTAGGCAAAAATGGTGTTTTTGTTGTCTTTATAGTTAAGTTTTTCAACTTTACTACAAAGAGGGTAGCTATAAACACTCCATGTTTGCTCTCTAATCATAATTAATGTTTTTTTCAATTTTTTCTATTTTTCAGAAGTGAAGGAAAAATAATGACAAAAAATGAAATAAATAGGAATAATACACCAATTTTGGAAAATGAAGGTAGAAATAACAATAAAAGACATTAAAGGAATTTTTATAAAATTTTAGAATTTTAAAATAATATAAAATTAATAAAAATTACCATGTGTATATATAATTTGCGTGCAATAGAAAACTGAGAAATAGGCTAGCTCAGCTGGTCTGGTTGTTGGCCTTGTGCGTGCAGGGGGAGGGGGTGGGTTTAGGCTATGGGTTCGAAACTTGGGGGAGGCACTTCATGCCATTTTGCAATTTTTTTCTTCCAGCTGCCACGTGGCAGCACGTGATTGGACGACACGAGCACATACACCTGGCGTATGCTCATCTCCTACCTTTGTCCGAGATAGGCATCGACGCGGGAGAAGTGGAATCTGGCCATTTTGATTAGATTTTTTGCACAAATCCAGTAGATTTTTAACTAAAATAGGATAGACACCATCAAATTAACATCAATCTTAACAAAAATTAAAGGTTAACATGAATCAAAATCAAAGAAAAACAGATGAAGATGGGTCTCAACCGCACGTCGGATCTGAACATATCCGGAGGATTTTTGTGAGTCTATAAATAGGACTCGATGAAAGGAGGAAGGGGAAACGATCAGAAGAGAAAAAAAAGAGAGAAATATGCAAGCCGAAGCCTTCACTGGAGTTCTTCCTTTCTCTCTCAAGCCCCATCGTCGGCCACCATCAGAACCACCAACAAGAGTAGTCTTTAGTGCAAAGTGACACCACCACTCGACCCCATACTCTTGAGAACGTAGGTTTCGACTCCTCAACAGCCTTTAATAGCCACCGGAACACCACTGTTGAAGGCCTCCAATCGCCATGAGTGATTTAACTCGACTTGAGCCGACTTAGATCCGCCTTGACCCAATCCGATTCGACCTGCATCCAAGTTAGCCGAATTCCTCCTTTATTATTATTATTATTTTTTATTTATTTATTCATTTACTATTATAAAATAAAAAAATGAAATGAAAAAAATAATTAAATAATGTTTTTTATTAGAATTATGTTTGGAGTTTTAATAAATAAATATATAAATATATATGTCTATTATAATTAATAGATAATTAATAAAAAAATTAATAAAATTTAGATTAATAATAAAAATTAAAAATTAATTAAAAAATAATAAAAATTTTTATCACTTAGAAAACTTCTTTTCATAAAAAAAATATAATTATTTTTTTTTAAATTAGAGGTTTTAGGTTTTTTAAAAATAAAAAAAAAATAAAGCTTAGGCTTAGAAATTTCTTTAAATAAATTTAAATGGTAATAAACGTAAACTTGGTATGTTTTCGTAATTAAAATTAACTAATCCACTAAAGTTTTATAAAAAACGAATTACGGCCTGTTTGATCCTGAATAGCGGGTACGTAGACACCCTTATGGGACAACTCTAAAAAGAATAAAAATATATTTTCAAATCATTGTTAGTGTAATCATTATATCAATTTTTTCTAATATTTTTCTTTTTATGCTAAAAAAAAGATATCTTAACATAATTCAGGTTTCAGAAAGATAAGACAGTAACTTTAGGGTTTTAATATGATAGCTTCCGAATCGAAAATATCTGGTTTTTTCTTTCTTCTTCTTTTTCTTTTTATAAAAAATAAAAAGAGGAGATTTCGTAAACTAGTTGTTTAGATTAGAATTAATCCGCTCAATTAATTCTAATTCCATTATTTTTTTCCCAACTTTAGTTGGATGGCAATTTCAAATAAATAATAAAATTCCTAATTCAAGTCAAGGATTTATATTATATGAGCATATGATCTAATATGAATCGAATTAGGAAGACAATATAAAATTTTAAAATTAGACTTAACAGTGTTACAACATACCAATTCATGCACAACAAGAAGAACAGAAAAATATTACAACAACAAATAAATGACAACAAGAACAAAAGTAGGAGGCCACAAACTTTCTTCTTCTCCAACCAACAAACTAGCAAAATTTTCCAAACCTTCATAAAATACAAGAAAGATGTAAAATTTGAACTAAGTTAGGCAACACGGAGTTAATACCTTTTCCCATTCATTCTTGGCAATGGTACCAAAATCTTGATGACTTCCCAGTACGAGCATGCACACTTGGTCATGTGTTTTAAAAGGATTTTAATTAAATCTAACTAAACTGGCTAAAAACATGATAATTGACACCATTAAACTAATAAGATTCATATCCATATGCTCAGGGAACTTGCATGAATTTAGAATCTTGCTAACGGGTTTAAAAAGAGAAAACAATTGAAATTTCGATAATCATATATCTCAAGTACTAGGTAACTTGGTTGGAAATTTAAAAACAAATTAATGCTTAACGAGAATTGGCAAATCCAAAGCTACTTTAGGAACTTTGGAACAATAGATTGCAAATTTAAAAAACTCTATACTTCCTCTTAATTTATTCTATGCTACTATAACCATTTTTAAATCAAGAGTTCACCTCTTAAATGTTGTTAATGATTAACAAATATTTTTTTAGACTGGAAAAATTTAGGAAATGTTGTTTCAATAAGTTTAAGTAAATTTCTCATGTTTAGGAAAAACCCACCAATGAGAATTATAAATCCATATGGATTTGAGGCTTACATTATAGTATAAATCTTCTATTAATGTAGCTAATCATGCTTGAAGTAAATGAACATAGAAGGTGACTAAAAGCTCATATTAAATATCCCTCAGTAAAAAATTGACGTAGTTAAGTACAAAAATCTAAGTTAGAAAACAATAATAAATAGAAAACCCATTTAATCTAAAAATTTCAAAAACATCAAAAATTTCAACAAAAAATAATTTAGAAGTAAATATTACTATAAAACAGGGTTTTGTAGAATATTAAAACAAGTAAATAACAATATACTAAGGTTGTTTTGGGGTTTATAAAAAAGTTCAAACACAATAAATGGGGGGGGGAAAAATAACGAAAAAGGAAAGAAATTTTTTTTGGGAAGCTCCACCATAGTAAATGAACCTTTAACTTTTTTGTTAGGGGCACCCTCATTTTAATGCCCCGGAGCCCCAAAGGGGGAGTAAAACCAAATGGAATAGAGTTAAAAAGCTTCAGTTTTGGAAAGATTTTTTAATGGCACACATATTTTTTTAAATGAAGTCCCCAATTTTTTCAAAAGGACCCTTTTTATCTTTCATTTCAAAAAAAAAAATGGGCATTTAACGCCTTCTCTATTTATGAAAAAACTCTCCTTCTCCTTTTTACTTTTCTTGGCATTTTTCCATGAGCGGGCCATTTTTTTATAGATATAGACATATTTCATTTACAAAACCAACAAAGTACATTAGAATAGATGCAAAAAACAGGCCTAAAATTTTTATACTCTAAACACTTTTTACCATCCCCTTAGTATTACACTATCAAGTATAGCCAATCTTAGAATCCTATTCCCCTCAGGCTAATTTTGAGCCCCTCATTTTTTGAGCAGAAACTTTAAATTTTTTCCAATTTCTACTGATAAAAAATTGGGTCCAACCCAGATAGATATTTCAACCTATTGTATCCATCTCTAGATAAGGTTTTTACTTTTGGGCAATTTGTTTGTGAGAGATTGGGTTACTTTTTGAGTTT